>JAPYZO010004932.1:0-11784 GCA_030522905.1 Torymus flavipes | reverse complement strand
GCATGTAACCAGAGAGTAACAAGTTGTTTCACACCCTCTTTCCTATATGAAACTATTGAGTAATATATGAATGCTCCATCATGCGTGAGTTTCCTCTCTCATACAGTCTCATCAAGAAGTTTTCTCCCCGCCATTTATTCTATGAATAAAAAATAATGATACCCTGTAATGGTGATTTATTTGGCTCATAAAGTCGAATGTACTTCATTACATTATGTTTCAGTTCCGTTAAAGGTATACTTAGAACTGATATAATGTTGGTTTTGTTTCAAAAACAAATAAAAATGTTTCTGTATACAAACATATATGAATTTTATTTTGTTTCATTTATTTATAAAAACAAATATATAATATCTTATTACTCGCAATTATTTCTTACGTTTTGTATTATTTGTTATTATATTTAATGTTTTAGTGTTTAATATGAAAATATTAAACTTATTAATATAAACTATACGAAGGAAAACAAAAACATTGAGAACTTCCAGATCATATAATACCACATCCCATACTTTCATTATTCAACTCCACCTTTTACAGTCAACTTCCTCAAAAATAAACTTTTCCATTATAATATACAACCCCGTGACATTAAACAAAACAAATCTCCCTTCAAACTTTCCTCATAAGCCTTATTTTCCACTTTCGGAATTCTCAATCCATTTACCCAGCCCATCGAGACCTGTCTCTTATACTCAGAAATACTTGATAAGTCAATAACCCGTAATACCGTCGATATACGCGCGGACTTCATCCCCTCGGCGTTCGCTCGCGCGCTTATTTCCTCTCCGCCGCGCCCCTATTACGTACGCGCCACGGCGGCGTGCAATTCACACACATGCGCACTACCTACTGCAGGCAGCCCTCCGCGTGGGCGTGAATCTCTCCATAGCGCCGTCGAGCCCGGAAATGATGCACTCGCATAGGCGCGCACACGAGACTGCTAATTTCTTCGCCCCTTCATAATTGATCCTTCTTTTCGAATATATCTGTAATACGTAGCTAGCGGATACGTCTATATTTAAAATATGCAAGAAGAAAAAAAGTCTATAGGAAGGCTGATATCGTGACTAATGCACACACGCGCACGAACATATGCAAATGCGATCGGGCGCAATCGCTATTTATACCGTCTTGATTCATGCCGCCGCGCGCGCGAGAGAGAAAAACCGTGCAGCCTCATCACAGCCTGCGCCTCCAGGAATCAATTGATGAATAATATATATAGGTATATACGGCTGCTGGCTACAGGGCAGATGTCGCTGCGATCGGCGGTACCGCGCGCGGGAGTTGGCGCGCGCGCGCGCTCATGTTTTCTGCTCCGTTTTGGCAGGTACACACACGCGCGAGCGAGAGCAGTAGTCTGGAGTGCTCCTCCGCCGCGTCCGCTACTCGTGTATAATCTATCGCACACATTCGCTCCGCCCACGCGCGATATGCTGCTGAGGCGGTTGATAGCAGGCGCAGCCAGTTAAGAAACGAGGATCTCCCTAGCGAAAGGCTTTTTTGGAAAAAGGAGAGAAGAGGAAGAAAGGCTGTGATACGAGGTGCATGTAACGGTCGCTGATTAGCATAAAAACAGTCGGCGAAAATGGGTGAGTCAGAAGTTCTCTCTCTCTCTCTTTGCTTTGATTGTACGCACGGGCTGTTATCTTAGCGGCACGAGTTTCGTTTATTATATGTACCTGTTATCGGAGCGGGCGACATTGGCACTGGATAGTGCGCCGTCGGCTTATCTCAATGGGTTTTCTGTTAGGAATACCAGTCGGCCTGGCCTTGACAGCCTTGCTAGTTTCATTTTCAATTGTCTCTTATGCAGTACAATGTTGTCAATGAGTTTAGTCATAGGATGGGGGCAGTAGCCTTGGCGGGAAATTAATCTTGTGCAAAAAAAAATGAGAGTGTTTTTACAGCTGGCCGTGTGTGCAAGTGAGCGTGAGAAGTGTGATAATTGCACTGATGGTTGGGTTCTTTTTGTCATTTCAGCGGAGCAAATTGTCATGACACCAAAGTGCAAGACTGCGAATTCCACGACCCTGATCATCGAAAGGAAAAGGCAGGCTGAGGTCCTTCCCAATGGGGAAGAGAAGGACATTCATGTGGCTGGGGGAGACCATAAAGGGATTGTTATTAACAAACAGATGACTGGTGAGTTAGGTGATGATTCATTGTGTTTGTTTATTTTTATTGAAGTGACTTTGATGGGTTTGATTTTTATTTGTTTTATCTTTTTTGCAGCTACTAATGGTGTGGAAAAGCCTGCACAATTATCTCTGCAATTCAGAGTGTTTCTAGTAAGCGCACAAAGCGGTACACACACAAAGGAACAAAGAACTTTAAACTTTTGGTTCGGTGATAGTT
Organism: Torymus flavipes; assembly: GCA_030522905.1. Taxonomy (NCBI): domain Eukaryota; kingdom Metazoa; phylum Arthropoda; class Insecta; order Hymenoptera; family Torymidae; genus Torymus; species Torymus flavipes. Next base: position 9,423 of record JAPYZO010004932.1, on the reverse strand, counting down.
TATCAGCTGAAACCCGACCTACTGTAGCACAAGAGTTCTTCAGAGAACTTGTCAGTCCTCAAGAATTTCCCAGAGGTAAGTTACTCAGATGTCTCTTATCTATTTTTCATATTATCATACTCATAACAAAAAAAAAATTATTAATAATAAAAAAAACTTTTTTTTACAGACTATGTAGGATTTATTAAAAAAATTATGAAATTAGTGCAGCACAAATACCCTACTATTGATCGTGTAGAGGTAGAACTGAAACAAATTGAAGAAAATGTTGAATTTCCAGTTAGGCCATGTGAGTATATCATTAATTAGCCATTAAAATTGATTAAACTGACAAGAAAATTCAAATAGAAAATTATTAAAGTAGAACAACATTAACTGACAAGTAACCATAACAATATTGATCAAACAGTAGGTTGGAGAAATTCAATTACAATATATAGGTCATATGCAAATATATGCAGACATGACTTATATCTATTCAATAACTGCCAAACTATGACTTTCAATGAATTTGAATAATCGATATTTTTTTCATAGAAACCTTTATCAACAAAGAGCTATATATATTTATTTAATTTCGATATTGCATTTTACTAATATATTTGCACACGCTAATATCTCTCTTGGATATCTGATTCAGCTCGCGTTTCTAAGACTTCCTTTTATAATACTCATGTTATAATTCTGGCCGCGGAGACGTGACCGAAATTCAGACACGTCCGAACGCATTCGTCGAACGCGATATCTCATTTGACAAACACGTATTTCGTAACGCGAAGAAGCAGCTTTGACGGCATTATGATGTATTTTTCGAAAATATTTTTAGTATCCGCGGACGAGACTATTCTGGGCGGCACTCAGATAGTCGAACTTACCACCGAGAAGATTCTGGAACTGATCGAATCGGCCTATCCGAACCCTCTAACTATTCAAGATCTAGCCGAGTAAGTCCAAACAACATTAATTTTATTCTTTTTAAAATAAAATGCTTTCATTGTATTTTAATACCTTCCATTATGGTTCATTCAGAGATCATGGTTGGGACGCGGACGCCGTGGCGGAGAGGCTCGCAGAACTGCAGAAAAAAGGCCTCGTCGTGGCGATGGATAACGGTGCCTTCACAAGAGTCGTTCACCAAGATATTCAAATTCAAGTAAGCACACATGCAGGATTCCATTTGCTTTAAGTGAAGCAACAAAAAAAGGACTCGAACGCGCAATTAATTTAATTATTTCCTCTTTAGGTCGTTAAGCAAATGCCCACAATGGCAAGCTCGAAGCAGCCGACCATAGCTATAATTACGGCGCAGTACTGCGAAAAACTCGCCGTTGACTCGATGATCGAAAACAAGGAGACTTTCGTGCGCTACAACACCGTTGGTGGGTATCCGAATCAATTCCCCCTATCTATGACATATGATGAACGATTAACCTTGATCTATTAATCGTTAAACCAAACACATTACTTTCAATGATAAAATATCGACTTACATAATGAGAGCTTTGTTTTAACTATATTTCCAGCAATATATATAACACTTCTACAATATTATATACATATATATACATAAAATTGCATGTGTGATATTATAAGCGATCTTTCTGTCGCGTGAACACCCGTAGGAAGCGAACAAGATGCAGAAAGCTCAGCGGCTAATTCGCCCAATAATGCGAGCGGCACTAAACACCCACGTGTGACACGACGTGTCCGTTTCGGTAAAGTTGCGCTCATAACGCGCTCCGTGATTTTTCGTCCGCTTATACACATTATATGTGTCGTCCACTCTTATTGTTATTTGTCGCCTCTCATTGTCCGCTTCTGTAAGAATAAAAATGCAGAAATTGCACCCGCCGAGTTTAATGGCATTTTTACGTAAGAGAAAATAAAAAAAACAAGCCTTTAAGCTTTTTGAGGCGAGACTTGTGCATTGTTTTAAACAGCTGTCGCATTATTGCAATTTGAATTTTATGAATTACAGAAATTATGGCGAACGTAAAAATAGTCTTGAATAGAGGATCTTTTTATGTATTCATTTAGAGGAGGAAGCATAAAACGTTATAATTGCTAACTATTCCGGTAAATGATTGAGTAATAGTTAAACTAAACTGAAGCTATAATTTGCTTATATTTTTAAATTGCCATTCTCGTTCCCTATTGAATAACATTTATTTTTGAAGAAAAGGCTCATTGTATTTGTAGACCAAACAATGCGCCCAAAATATCCTCCTTTCTTTCACGAAGTATATTAGTAAATAAGCACTCTCACTTTCACACCCAGCTACTTTTATGATAGCTCAATAAAAACCTCTCTAACGTACAAAGGGAAAACTAGAGCAAGTCTCGCTTCAAAGACCCCTTCGCCGCTAAGCCAAAGAATATAAACAGCCATCATGCGCCGTGTGATTTGCTTTTGGGAATACATATATATACATACAATCCAACAGGAAACCCGAGGTGATGGGAAACTCCGTGTCAGCCCATTGTGTGAAAAAGGCTTTCTTCTTTTCTCTCTCGCATACGCTTCCCCCTTTTAATTTCCTTTCGCTTATCTTCTTTACAAATAGGCGAGTCAAACGTGTACACCCTGGGTGACATCGGTGCGCATCGCATCGTCTGTACAAAGCTGCCAACAGTTGGACATACACGGGAAGCTCTTACCGCTGCTGGCAATACAACTACGCGATTGCTGGGCACCTTCCAGAAGGTCGATTACGTCTTTCTTGTGGGTGTTGGCGGAGGAGTTCCGCACTATACTGATTACAAGAAGCACGTGCGTCTAGGAGATGTTGTGGTCTCGTATCCCACAAGGATTAATAATAAGTTCGTTTATATGTATTGCGAGAGCGCAAAGATGAGTGACGACGGGAGCTATCAGTTCGAGACCAAGGAGTACTGCCCGACGAATCTCGGGTTGCAGGATATCGCGGCGAATATCAAGAAGCAGGTGTGTAAAAGAAATATAATGCTTAAAAAATGAAAATATTTTTGTTTATTATATAAGGAAAAGAAGCGTTTGATTTTTTGTTTTGTTTGTGTGATTCAGATAAAGACGCGTTAATGTAATGTTTTCGAATCGGTTAAATTATGCTATTTCGTAAATCAGTGAATCACGAGCAGCGCTGAATATTTTAACGAGATGACGTCAAGCGTTAAAATTAAAAGGAAAGTTTACCATCATATGGTCGTTAAATTGAAAAAAAGAAGTTTAATTGGTTTTATCAGTAAGCTGTAAAAAAAATTTATTTAAATATTCTTTCGCTTAATTAAGTATAAAAATTAATTAAAAAACATTATTATTGAATTCACGGAGATTATAATTCCTGAAAATTTATAACGCATATATTGAGCGTTTATCGATATAATTTTAATATTTACAGGTACAAGCAAGCGACGGCCTCAATCCGCCTTGGCAGAGCTGCATGCGCGAAGGCTTGAAAAATTTAGCCACTCAATCTGAGCACAACTTCGAGGCTCCTCCGGCTGAATCTGATAAGCTCTACATGAATATCGGAGAGCGCGATGTAATTGAAGTAGCGCATCCGAGCGCTCCTAAAGGAGACGCTGCATACGCAAGGTAATAGCGGTTACTCGAGACTCTAGAAGAAGCTCAATTCTCATATACAATTAGTATTGCATTTATCACAATGTATGCTTCTATTTACTAATACAGTTTAATACCTTATAATTCTGTTACTTTGTCGGCGTCTTAAATTATTCGAAAAACTTATTTTTATACAACGGTTAAAAATTCTGGATGATGACAATATTTTTATTATTGATCATCGTATTTTTTTTTATTTTTAAAATGTAGCATCTTAATAATTTTAGGATACTTTTGAAATTTCAGCTCAACTTAAATCTTGACATTTGAAATATTATAATTTTTTAGTATTGGCTATTGTATTTGTTGAAATCTTAGAAGAATGGAGCAGCTCCAAATTTTAGAATACTTTTTCAATTTCATCTTAACTTAATTACTTAATTTTAATGTTTGTAAAAATTATCTTTTACATTTATCAGAAAAAAATTAACTATGTGAATTTCATTAACAATTCATGCACCGCTTTCCAGAAACGATGGCTGCCCACAAATCCATCTGGCCCCGGTAGCTTCGGGCCGTCGCATCGCCCGCGACGACCAGCTCCGTCAGAAATTCTCAAACCGCTTTGGTATTCTCGCCTTCGATGCCGAGATGGACGCCGTGGTCGACAGCATCCTGGGCAATTGTCGTGACAGTTTCGCCGTGATACGCGGCATCGCCGACTACAAGGATGGCTCGCGCGGCAAGGAGTGGCAGCCGTTCGCAGCACTGGCCGCGGCCAGCGTCGCCAAGGCCATGATTTGCGCCATGGACCCGCCCTCGCCGTACAAGAAGTAATTGGTTGGGAGGAGGATGAAAGAGTGAGACGGGGTTTTGATCTATATTGTTGCGAGATTAGTCTGTTTTATTTATTTATTTCTTTTTGTTTTTTGTTTTGTTAGAGTTTATAGGGTTTTGAAGGATAGAAAATCAAAATTGCGCTACGGAATGCAGGAAGGGATGCTGAAAGTATAAAATGTATTTTTGAAAATTGAGGGAATTTAGTGCCAACTGTGTTTCCGTTTTGTATCAAGACATTTTTTATTTCTTCCTTACTTAGTTTTTCCTTCAGTTATTTGTAAAGTTGCATTTAAATTTATTTTCGAATTTAGAAAGTATAATCAAAACGGCTAAATACTTTCATTCTTCCATTATCAATTAATTGTATAATCGCTAAAATGTCAAAGTTAGTGACCTGCGAAGAGTGACCTTTTCGGAAGATACAAAATATACGAATCAAATAGCACAATCTATGGGTAAAACTATGATAAAAATAATGATTCTAATAGAAGAAAAAATATGACAGATGCTATGGATATTAATAGTAATAATATTGTAGCGCTAAATCTCTATGATCTAGATCAAAACTCTATTAGAAATTGGACAGCTGTGCTGTCATATATTATACGACTCGTAAAACTTCTCTCTTCTTGTTGTATTCCAAATACATGTAAATACGAATTTATAGTCTATGAAGAAAGAAGACTCGCGAATCTATGGTGTGATCATAGATTCGACATTCTTAACTTTTTATCTGGTAAAGAAATAAGTTTAAAAGGATTTTTACATTTTCTTTTCTACTTTTGTAATACGCCTGTGACATTTGTTATTTGTACTAACTTTACTATAACCGAAGTTCGTATTTTATATTGACATAAGTATACAATTGATGTTCCCATTGAGTATAGCATATAAATCTATGCTTTAACGAATTCATATACCAAAATGTATGCTCGTAACCGTGCGTTATCATATGATACATCTAAAAAATACGTCCTTCAGTATTTCAACTGGTGCCGAAACCACAGAGTCTTTTATAGAAATGTTTTTAGTATCATATTAGTATTTACGACGATTCTTCAAGTATAGTGAAAACAAAAACTATTATACGAGACCAATTTAAAAAATGTACTTTACATTATAACATTACAATGCACGAACATGAATCACCGGATAAAGAGTTAAGCGCATTAGCTGTTTCAGAGACTTCACAGCATTCGTCGATCCTCGCTTTGTTACTCGTTATTTACCCGGGTCGTAGAATGTGATAAACTCATTAGCATTAACTCGCTATTTCTGCTGTAATTAAATTAATTTATTTATTAATATTAACTATTAACTTAATAATATGCTAATTTGCATTATAATAGTCCACGCATTTGCGATACATTAAAAATTTAGGCATACGTGCCAATGTATTTTGAGTAGAGCATTTATGTGAAACGCTATGTAAAAATAGTTTATTGTATTACTTAGCTTTACAATGATTACTATACGATAAGTTGCTTTATTATATTATATTTCGAGCAGCTTTTTTGGTACATTGATTTTTACTTTTGATTTTCATATGCGTGACATATGATTTGCTTTTTCTTTTTTGCTAAAATATTCAGTAAAATTTCTTTGGATAAATGTTCAGATCTTAATATATAATAAGAGGCGTCGACGCTTCCATTTATCAATCGTACATAATATACGATGTACAACGCACACAAGTTCCAAAGGTCCTGCGCTCATATAGAGCATCTATCGTAGATTTAGGTCGGATTTTGAAGAAATTTAAAATAATAGAAAATATTTAAAAACAAATTGTCACGCATTGAACTTCGGATCTTGTCATTGCGCAAATCTAGTCGCCCTATTGCCGATCGACTGTTCCAAGAACCTTGTTTCAAAATGTTTATTTATACGTACCGAGCTATTATATGCATATCATTTAATTTTCGGATAGAGTTCCTGTAGGTCAATAAAAGTTGATGCTTACACAGATAATATTTAAAAGATTATATTATATATATTTACACGTTTGTTGACACTATAATTATAAGATTTTATATAATTTAAAAGTAACTAACTATTAATTCGTATTATTTAATTTGTTTTTACGTATCAATGATTAAATGTCTGGAACTTATAAAAGAGCGGTACTTCAAAATAAAAATATTAAAATACCCATTTGTGGTTCTTGCGGTCTTCGGCGGTCGGCACATACGGTCCATTTTATCGACATTGTACCTTAATCAAAAAATAGCTTCACGGAAAAGATGTGGATCAAAAGCGAAAGGGGGAGGAGGAGGGATGCCTATAAAGTGACCGAGTGAGCTTAATTGTGAGTACAGCGCGGTTATGAACGCGAATCCAAGCTATTTTGTAGAATAAACTTCGAGACATACATATTATATGATATATATAATATATATTGCTGTTATGTATTCCAAAAAAGGTACATTTTATCTAATATTATTTATTATAGCCATATGAACGCGTGCTACGCACACGCTTTTAAAAAGACGGAGATGTGTATGAATTAATAAAAATGTTCTCAAATAAACTTTCGAGAGTGCAGCATGATGTGATTGGTGTTTAGCATTTTTTCTGTTTCCTTGGTTCCTTGGGGCAGGGACATTGCTTTTCCTCGCCAAGATCGCTTTGCGACTCGAAACAACAATAGTCCATGAACTAAAATGGAATTGAAAAAAGACAAATGAATGAAATATATTATTTTTGTTTTAGTTATCAGGATTTGAAGCTTACATTTATTGGTTTGCATTCAATTTTCGTACGAATTTCAAACGCTTTTTTAATGTATTTTGTAGCGAGGCAAAAAAGCATTTTATCCCGATTATTTTCTTCCGTCATGTGATTCAAATGTTCATTAAAAGTTTTGATATACTCATCATATTCTTTTGATAACGCACTATACTGAGAAGTGATACCTTTAAATATTTTTTCTAACTCTTCATTTTCTGGTTGATTTGAAATTTTAGATATCTTTGTATTGGATTTTCTTTGTTGGAGTTTCGCCATCGGTAACAATTCATTTTTTAAATAGCACTGAATATTTTTAATCTGTAATTTAATGTATAAAATTTAATTTATACAATTAATTGTATAAATTGAAATAGAATTTATGTTTATGTATAACTGCTTTATCAGTAACTTGCCTGTTCTAACTGCTTTTTACGTAGATTTTTTAATCTTTCATTCTTTTGCGTAACTTTAATATAAGTGTCAAATAAATATTTTATTTCTCTTCGATGTGTTTTTAGCTCTTCTATAAAACGACAGTTATTAGGAGATTTCGCTTTAATTGCATTAATAATTTTCTTTTTTTCATCTTTGTCGGGGTCATAACAAATTTCGTTAACATCACACTCTTGTAAGAATGAATCAGCCTACAAAGTTTATTTTTTATTTTTTATAAAGATCTTTATTTGTAATAAAAATATTTACAATGATTCGTAAACAATCATATATACCTTAATTATCTCTTTTTCTACTTTCTTGATTATTTTTCGAAGACGACGATGACAATCTTTGTAATTGTGACACTCCATTAAAATTTTTAAAATTTCATAAAGAGGAACTATAATAACAGAAAAGGTCGATTGCTCTAAGCCCAAAAATAAATGACAGGCGATAGCAGTATTGTGAGTTATGATATTATTTTGTTTTCGTTCATTCGTCGTGCTCAGAAAAAGAACAAAATATCGAAAATACAAATTATAATTATTTATAGTGCGGTACGGAATACTTTGGTCCCATCTTTACTTGACCGACAGATCATAAGTAAAATCTTTATAGCTTTAAAGCTTTAAGCACTTTAAAGTGCTTTTACGTTAGGTCTCTACCATCGATAAAATGCATATATATTATATACTCTCACTCTCGTAAAATATGGCATAAACATTATGTAAATGTTACATTATTCTTCCATAAATCCTCAAACATACATTATTCGGCTAGCAAATTATTCATCAACATCACTTTTTATCCTCCTGATCTTTCTCAGTAGTCGACGTCACCATCGTCGTCACTTCTTTGGAATTAGCCTCTTTCTTCTCACTCTTCATCGTGATGAGTTCCTGACCTTCGACAGCTTCCTCGGCATCTTTCGCCGCCGCCTTCAACTTGGCGTATTTATTCCAGGGCTGCTCGACCGACGTGCCCCAGAGCAGGTGAACGATGCTACTCATACCGAGATTCGCCGCTTGTTTTTCTGCAATTTTTTAAATATTGAATGTCGATCTGCTTTCAGAAAAATAAGTTGTATAAACAGAATTTTTAAAAGCAGTATTTTTCGTAAAAAAATGAACTATTAAAGTTTTTAAAATTTATTAGTCTGGACTTCCTTAAATGGAAAAATATTAGGAAAATTAATTTTATGTTAATTATATAGAGATATAAAAAAATGATTTAATTTAGATTCTTCTAATTGAGACAAGTGAAAAATTATTTTTATCGACAGAAAATTGGCATTAGCCAACAATCTGTTTGATATACATAATTATCAACAATCTAAACCATATACTCACGTTGCCATTCGTCAGAATACCGACGACCAACGGCGACAGGAACCCAGCTGGCGACGTCACCAGATTGCAAATGCCAAACAGCACACTGGCGTAGTTCGGGCTAAGATCCACAAACGCCGGTATCGTCCCCGATGACACAGCTCCGTTGATCGCTGTGCCGGCGATCATGAAGAACGCCGCGTAAGTGGGTTCACAGCCGCTGTAGCTAAGCCCAATGGCGAGGATGCACTGACCGCCTGCGCATACAAAGTTGGCCAACTTGCGTACACCTGTCAGCGTAAGGTGCTTGCGACGTAGTAGCCAGTCGGCGAGCACCGAGAACGCGTAGGAGAAGAGCATGCGGGCGATGTGTGGCGAACCCGAGAGCAGGCCCGTCTGTAAACGCAGAGACGTAAGGTAAGTAGATTGTATATATCTGAGTTCCTTGTTTACTTGAAAAAATAATTTTATTTTTTATAAGATTAGAATTAGTTTTGAATTTGGTATTGACATATAATTTATTTTTAATTATAAAGTGAAATATTTAAG
>JAPYZO010004931.1:0-10744 GCA_030522905.1 Torymus flavipes | reverse complement strand
GCCGAGCCGAGAGAGAGAGAGCCTTGATGCACGAAAATTGAATTTGTGTAAGGGCATCAGTCTGGGTGAGAGAAGGGCGACGAGTGAGGGGTGCGAGAGCGAGTTATTTTAAAATTTTCTAAAACAGCAAGCTAAGGAAAAGCTAAAGAGCCGAAAGTGGGCGGCGAAGTTGGGCAAAAGTTGTTTGAGAAAATTGAAGGGCGGGCTGGTAAACAAAGATAAATTTGTTTTGCCAAAAGTTTGTCTTATTACGGTAAATCGCGAGAAATAAACGATTTTAACAGAGCTAAAATGTACCCTAATATGGTCACTATATTTTCATGGACCCCCGTCTTATTAAAAAGTTTAGTGAAATATATAAATAACGTAAAAAATGTACTTTCTTAATTAATTTAAAGCTTTTAGAAATCTTTTTGACTCGTTTATATAGAATGTCCTATATCTATATATTACCCAATGCAAGTATTTTTTATAATTAATTTCCTGCGAAGGTAACATCGGGTTTTGTATACTTTTCAAGTAAAAGTATACTATAATTTTGAGCCTTTTTATAAATTTTCTTTGAATATCATTTTTCGGCTTAGATTTGGCTCTACAATAACAAGATGGAAAAATTGACCATCCCCATTTATTTTTCTTAATTTATCAAGATAACAGTGACTACAGTACATGCAAATGAGCTCACAGCCGAATTGAATTATCGCGAGCTCATCGTCAAAACAGTTGGCAGCGATTCTTATTTTGGAAACTTTATCCCTCCCTCTCTCTCTCATAATTCTGCGGTCCAACAGGCGCAAGAAAGCCTGCTTTTCTCACATTTCCATGACGAATTTGCCGTAACTATTCCGTTGGATTTGCATACCTATGTTAATGCACTGTGGGAATTATAGAGGCATGACCGAGCATTCCAACTTATCTATTTTATAATCATAAGACTTATCATCGCGCTCGCACTCCCGTGACGCTTCCCCCCAAAGACTTAATTCAGATTATCTTCTCCGCGGCGCTTTGCTTGCCCGAACTTCGTCGTTCGAGAAGTTCGAGATGTCCGAAAAGTTCGATTTCAGCGGCAAAATTAAAACTAAACTATCAATTGTTAAAAGCGCTCTTAAATTCTATAGCAGCGTCGTTGATTCAACAGAAAAATAAAATTTTAATCACAAAAGATTAGAATGTTCTTTAAATTTATTATGTACAAAATACCACTTGTTTAGTGAAACTATAATGCCACCTCTGGAAAAATATCACTTTTTCATCCTTAAAATGCACAGCCCCTCAAGTGTTAAAAAACCCACGACGTCATCAACTGAATTCTCCATGCGCGCAGCGTTCGATTCGACTGGTTTTCTGCTTCCCAGCCGCTCCCTCTCTGTCTCTCCTCACGTAAATTTCCGGGCTTACGGCTGCTCGCGGCGCCGGGCAAATAAGGCAGCCCCGAATTATGCCAGCCTTCGTGCTTTGTCCCCGTCGCGCGTGTGTATACTATGCGGCGCACGTGGGGCCGCGAAAAACTGCGGCCCCTGGGTATCTCAACGAGATTTGCCATGTACACCGTCGTCGTCGTCGTGGTTGTCGTCTTGTGGTCGAGGAGAAAGAGAGAGGAGATACGCGAGGAGGAAGACTCGAAGAGGTCCCTGGGTAAACTCGGAAAATCTCCGCGACGTACGTATGTACACACGCGCTACTTTGCCGAGGAGGGGCTGAATTTATTCGCGGCGGCGTGCGCGCGACTCTGCAGACCCCATCATTTATAGTTTTATCTTTGATGACGTGACCGAGAAGCGAGTCTCGATGGCCGGGTATGGGGTAGATACGACGTTATACGAGGTGAGAGGCTGTTACGGTAATGTTGCTCGTATCGCGGAGTAGCTGAATACTGAAAATCAATCTTTTCTCGAGTCTGTGCGCGTATATTACGTTTTGGTGCAGATGTGATGAAATTATTTTTCTTTGTTCAATAACTTTATATGATAATAATTATATTGGTTCATATTTTTTTCAATTTGGATTTCGCTATTCAAATCAATAGTGTGATATTATATATGGAAGATTTTAATTATTATTTGTTTTCTGCTTTTCATGTCTAGTAGAATTTTATAAAGTGTCTGTAGTTTTTTTTGTTGTAAGTATAATCTCGAGTTTCTCTAGAGCTATGTGATATTACGTAATTGGCTTAATTTTTAGGAATAGCTATTTATTTTATATTTTTCATATATTATGACCAATACAAGAATAATTATAATATCCTGCGATAACGTGATTCAATATAATTTTGCGAATTGAAGCAAATAAAAGTTTAGTCCATATTCTGCGTAAACGCAAATATTAATGTACGTCACTTTGATATACTATAGCAGCCTGCCGGTGCTGAAGTTTCAATCTCATGAGCACTTCTGGAACCAATATTTACACTCATAATTTAATTAAAAACTAATATTCATTATCGTCCAAAAGGTTACCTTTTGAGAAAGGAGAGCTCGGTCACAGGAAGAAGAGCTTTTCAAACAGTCTGATGAGGGAAATGATAGGGTTCGCTACAAGAATCAACGAAAAAGGCCCTCTTTAAGATTAAGTAAAGTCTGTACAATTCTGTATCTTCCACTGCGTATTTTACAAGAAATACGCTCTTCTTGGTACCATATCTTTAGGATTATTAGCTCAGTGTAGAATTTAAATATTATCCCAAAGTTTTTGTACATTTTCATTGAGCTCTGCTAAAGTAACCTAATTAATAGCTTACATTTTCGCAGCTAATTATTCGTATTTATGAAAAATTCTAAAAGTTTCGAAAGCATTATGCGTAATACACCTGCACTCTCGTGTACGTAATTAAATGTGCTTGCGCAAGTACTCACGTGTATGAATATATACGACCAAGTGTCTCTGCACTCATGAAGCAAAGCACGACGAAATGAGCAAATAAAGGCGGCGTAGAAAAATGAAAAACAGAGAGAAAAAGAAAAATGAAGGCAGCACAGCGGTTCAGGAGACAAAGGACCGAAAGGGTACAGCCGGAGAACGATAGAGCGGGGCGAGCGGGGGGTGGAAGAGGAGGTGGAGGTGAGCTCTGCCGAGCTCCTTATGCATTCACCGGGTTTCCAGCGAACGCGGTTCGTCCCATTAATTACGCTCAAGTGTTTAAGCACTCGGTGGGGGCTGGAGGGGGAGGGAGAGAGATAGCGCGGCGTAAGAAGGAAAGAGGACGGGAACTGGAAATTCGAAAAGCCAGTATCCTCTCATAGAAAAATTGGCTTCTATATTTGACATACAGTTTATCGGAGATTTTTTGCGCTGGATATATGCGAATGGTCGTCTATATAAAGACGGAAAAATTGAATCGAGCAAGTGGGTTTCAAAAATATAAATATGTAAGAAAGTAGTATTCGAAGCTGCCGTTTCGTGATAGAACATGTACAAGTTTTTTACTAACTATATAGACCATCTATTTTTTCTACAAATAGTCCAAACACATATACATAGAATTTCCGAGAAACAGAACGCACAATCTTTCCATTTCCGCTCTGGAAAAAGGTAAAAAATCGGGAATTTCAAATTAACGAACGTCAGTCATATACACAGCTGGGAAAGCAAAGAAAAAAAAGAAGAATAGAGAGAAAAATCAACGGCTCGCGGGGGAAAGAAGAGCAGACGGAAAAGAAACGAGCTCTCGTGCGCCGGCGGGCCTCGCGAGTGCATTAACGAGTTAATCGTTAATTCCGCATACATATATCTGCATAGACGCGCGGCCGTATATATAACTGTATCCTCTTTCAGAGATTTCGTGCTCGGCACTCGCGAGGCCGGGCACAAATTGGCCCGAGCGACTGAAAGGAAACTGTTGCTCGGATTCCGATTCCTTTATGCCCTCTCCCTCTCCTTCTCTCTTCACGTTTCTTTTCAACTTTCGCGTAGCTCTTCTGTCTCGTTTCTTTTTCTCTCTCTCGCGTAGGCCTTTCTTAATAATGGTAGTTAACTTTCGTGCGCCAATGGCGTTTGGCCTGAATGTAAGAAACGAAAGAGGGAGAGAGAGAGAGAGAGAGGGAAAAAAAAGATATGAAAGAGTTACGTCTTCGCCGTCTCATTGGGAATCTCGCTCGAGCACGTCAGCGCAGAGAGGTATTACGGTGGGAATTAGCTTCTTCATTTTTTTAACGGTCGCTTGGCGGAGAGACGGCGGCCGCACAATACTTCGGGTTATTCAATTACTTTTAATTAATGTTTGAATTGGTGGAGCGTCTCGGCGGTTAACGAACGCGATTATAAGCCATTTGGAGGATTTAAGCGAGGAGATATGCCGTGTTTAATTTGCTGATTACGGCCCCTCCTGATTACGCACGTAAAGGGAATGATTAATTAATATATTTTTAGTTCAGTTGAATGGTATGAAAAAGTTTGGAATCGTATTATTTTATTAGAATTTTTCGTAGAGACATTTAAATATATATCATTGTTTTTAAGAAGTATCGAAAACACAGAAAAAATTTTGAATAATTTATTGCAAAAGAAATATATTTTGTGTATCAGCGAATCAAATGATTTCATTTGAAAGTATTAGAATAAAATATTCTTCATTTTGTTTACAATGTATGAATTGTAATACTAAAAATATTCTACAAATACATCTATTCCGCATCAATATAAATATAATAACGAAATTTAATACATGAACAAAAAAAATCGTTAACTAAAAAATCCGGAAAAAAACAATTATAGAACAAACTCAACTGCCAACATTTTGTTGTCGCGCAAATAAAACTTTGTCTCCCCGCCTTCCACTCTCGCATTCTTAATAAACCTGTCAACGAGAAAGCTGCGCGTGCGCGCGCCCGTGCATTTTCATTTCGCAACGTTTCGTCCAGTTCTGTCCCCCTCCCCCCCTAAAAAGACAAACTCTCTCTTCCTCTCTCCCTCTCACTTGCTTTCTACACCTGCCGAAACGAACACAGAGAAAAATCGAAAATAGTGCGCAACAACAGCAGCAGCAACAGCGCGGGCGTTCAATTTTTTATCGCACGCGCGGGGGGCGCGGGGGGACGACGGCAGCGGTTATCAAGTGACAAAGCTGCCAAACACGCGCGAGTGGCAATTCAATGCTCGGACATATAACAAAACGCAAACGACGAGGACTGGTCTGCCGTGCGCGGGGGGCCGGTCGCTCGATAGTTCGCGTATACACGCGGCCGAAGGAACAATGCGCGACTGGCGCGCGGGCCGGCCTTTCGACTCGTCGGACTCAAGCGCGAGCTGATCTACTTGACAATGCTGCAGCGTCGATCGCTTTTTGTTCGCTCCCTCTCTCTCTCTCTCGCCACCCTCTCCTGCGCGTTTGTGTATGTACATCGTGCAAGCGCGAGTTTTCGCTGTCTTTATTTTATTTATTCGAATTGTCGTTTCGTTCTCGACGGAGTCGTCGTATTGGCGATGGAGGAGGGAGGGAAGGGAAGAATATTGCAATGTTTTTGCGTTCGGATGGTATTGAAAAAATGATGAGACGTTAGGTGGGGGCTCGAAGAATTCTGCTCCTGCGAATGGAAGTGGGAACGGTTTAATGGTACAGGATGAGTGATGGTTTCAAATGAAATTTGTGCGCCGTGTGGGCAAACATTGTGTCATGCACTTATATTATAAAAGAAATATTATGAGGATATAAGATTCGTTGTAATTTCAAATGTTATAGTACTTGTAAAAACGATGAATAAGTGTAGAAATTTTTATAAAAATTGACATTCATTCAAACGGGTTTTGATATTTACAATAAAATTATTGTTTTGTTTTACTAACTCTAACCGTAGGTAGCATATTCTCTTTAACTCGATTCTCGACTTGAACCGTAAAATTTTAACCATGGGCCTGAGTTCAACGAAGTATGAATATAATTGGTTTTACATGCATGTATAGATTTAGTGTTTTATATAAGTATAGAATAACTTTATAATAATTGTTACGATTTAATAATCGTGTATAATTAAATAAAATGGATGAGGACTCGATAAAAAAAACGGTACGGCGTGACTCGACAGGAACTTGAACCCCGGACCTTTCGTTTTTGCAATGATTATCACTATCTTATAAAAAAAAAATGATTCAATAAATCAATCACTTAAAGACAAACCGTGACAAATATTATACGCATTTTCTCCAATCAGAAGCTGCGGTCAAACCAAAACTTTCATCCTCTCACAATCAGTACATAACTTGGACCAGTTTCCTTTCCACTTTTCGCCCCAACTTCTCTCAGCTGGCCGCTATACCACCAGCGCGCACATTGTCAGCGAGTTGGCCGACGTCTCTCAGAGCGTCGGCGCATACTCACGCGCGCGACCGCAGAAATATTCGTGAAATTTGCGGGGGCGGCGAGAAACGGACGTTCTCCTGCTCGCGTGTGGAATTAAACCGAGACCGCACAAACACACGCGCGATTTTGCACGGTCCATTGTCTGCTTTCTCGTTATTGTACCCTCACACTCACTCTCTCACTCGGAGAGCGGCATTGACTCGTCGATCAGGACGTCGCTGCCGCGCTTCAATCGTCGATTCGCGGCTGCTTTCTGCACCGCGGTAACTCGACAAAGTAAATATTGCCGTTGTGCAACGGCTACGGGTGTCCGGGCAGCTCTTTTTTCGGGCGTTTTTTTGTTTGTTCAAGCCATAGATTCTAAAGGAATTAATCCAAAATTAGGGCTGCACGATATAGCAAGATTAATCTTGATGTTGTATTGTCTTGCCTCAATATTTCAAGACAATAATGGATACAATATTTATATGCAGATTTCGATACAATATCAAGATTGTTAATTAGTAATAATTTATCAGAATAATTATAATTCAGTAAACTTGTAGTCGGCGACGCGGGCTATATATTCCCTCGGGCCGGCTTACTTAGGTACGTGAGGCTGCCGGGAGAGGGTGCGCCGCCTAGCGTCGGCGCATTAACTAAACTCTGGTCGGCAGCACATAACAAGATGGGAGCCCTCGTAGGCCCATGCTTAGATCCGGCTCTGCCGGCTATATTTGTTTGTTGCCAATGCTACAACGCGAAGCCAATGCTTATGTTATAACCTGAAGGATAAAAAAATCCGCCGCATCAATCGCGTGTTCACAACCCGCTTTTGCGTATTTCAGCTCTAATCCAGTGTATTTATTAATCGAGATTATTTTAATGAAAAATATGTATGTATGTCGAAACGTAACCTATTTAATGCTTCGATAAAAGAACTCTATACATTAGAGTTTTTACATTGTATCTGGTACGGCTCTCAGCTGCACTATATGCATACACTTACTGTATGTACCCAAAAAAATTCAGACAAAAGAAAATCAGATAAACCGTATCGTTGTCAGATCCGTACTTTCAGTTCTCACATCGTAAAATTTTTTTCAGTGCATACCTCCTTTATAACTCTGGTCAAAATTGCTAAAAACTAGTCAATTCTCACCTAAAAGTTTTAAGTTGATTTGAGTTTACAAAAATTGATTAAATTTGTGCATTTATTGATACATGTAAAATAAATCACAGTAGATTTTATTAGTATATCAATTATTTTAAACCTGCATTCAGTTATTGTATATAATATGCATTAACTTTCACGAACAAACAGTGGCAGTTAGTTTCGCGAAAGTTACTAGCCCCGAACAGCCGTGCACCAAACATCACTCATTATAAATCTTCAGGGTTGAAGGATCCTGAGCGCGCAATTTGATTCTCGCTCAGCGAGACATACGGTGTACTCGAAGACGCGCCGAACAAAGTGTCTTTGCTTAATTAACACCCGCTAGAATTCCACAGGAGGCGGCAAGCCAAAGCAGTAGTAGCTCCACATCGTCGACAAAAGATCCTCCGCCGCACACGCGTCAACTTTCTCGATCCGTTTCACGCCGAACTGTTGCAGCGCACCCGCGCTGTTAATTGTTGTCAATTAAACTGTGACAATAATTGCCGTCCCGAAGTCTCACACCACGGGCGACAATTGCACTCGGTGCCAGAGCATTGTAAACAGTTTTAATGAGGAAACTGATACCGCGAATAGCTCTGCTCGCGCGGTAGGTGAGAAAAGACGGGGTATATATGAGCAAATCCGCGGACTACTGCAAACAACTGGGGTACAAAAACGGAAAAATTTTTTTTTTGGGTACACCTACTAAACAAGGTTTTTCTGGTTCCTTATGTGTCCCCCTACATGAAACTACTCGTGAACACGAGTAAAAAAATTTCTCCGTTTTTGTACCCCAGTTGTTTGCAGTAGTCCGCGGATTTGCACATATAGGTACTACATACGCGCAGAGTTGATAAGGAGCAGAGAGAAAAAAGTAAATATCGACCATTTTTAGCGTTACTGCGCTTGGATGCGTTTCCCCTTTCTCTACTCGATGCTATTATTAGTACGAACGAGTTTGGATTATATACTTGTTATCCTTATATTCGGATTACCGGCGCGAGTGAGAGCAGTGCGCATCATTATTGCGCGCAACCGAGTCTATAACGACGCTGGTACGCAGAAACTGGAGGATATAGGTTGACGTATTATAAAGTTTTTTTCACGGTGAGGTGGAAATTCGGCGTAACTTCTTATTGAAAAATAGATATTTCCTCTTCTATTTTCATTGGCGTAGCGTTAGTGAATTTGAAATTATACTTTCATAATTTTGAAGTTAATTAGTAGCTATTGATTCAACAACGATCGGGCTATCAAGTTAGATACGAACTGAACATTCTCTGACAATATAATAGCGGTCTAGTCTAATAAATAATTTTTTGTCGAATCATAAGATTTTATATCTTACCCCCCTTCTCATTTATAAAAAACTGAAAGTTAAAAGCACCCCCCCTACGCGTACCGTACACAAAAACGCGCATAAACTTCTCATTTGCATAATTAACAAGTCCAGCTAAAGTATGCGCCGTGACACACACGCGAAATCCCCCACCAAAAGAAAAAAAAACCAACCGTTGTTACGCTCTCGCGTTACACTCGTTCAGCACGTAATCACGCTCGTGAATATATATGCGTCGCTCTCTCATGCCGCCGATCAATCTCCCCTCGGGCAAATTAGCCGTCGCGCAAAAGAGCGTGAAAATCGAAATCTAAAAGGCGCGATCGTCCCGCGCCTCTCATGCTCGCGTGCCTCAGGCTCGATCGCCGGTCTCTGTGTTGTTATAGGTGGTCTAGTCGGCGAAAAACACGATCGTCGTTATGCATTTGAAAGTCAAATGGCCCCGCCCGCGTACGAGAGAAAGAGAGAGAACGTGCCGACTGCGGGATTTTACTTTTTAGGCGTTTGCCATCGGCCCCTCGGCCTCGAACATTGCGATTTCCGGAAAGCCGTCGACGATAATGAAGCATTCAGAGAGATGATTTTGCGAAGTGCAAAAAGGAGCTTGGAGGGTGGGATGCCGAGGAGTAACTTGTTGAAGAAGCAGGACTGAGAGGCAACTGTGTGAGATATATTTTCCGCGTGTCAGCTGCAAATCGCCATGCCGACGGCGTTCCTGCACGTGCATTTTTGTATTTTAGTTGTAGAATATATTGCTTCGCGTAGGTAAAAATATTATATGTTTAGAGAAATGATTCTACTACAGAATTTTATTACCTTTCTCGCCAAGGTTTGAAATTTCAACTTTTTCCATCGCGAGCCTTTAATTAATTAACATAAGCGATAAACTAATAAATAAGTTAAGAGTTCAATAATATTTTTAAACCAAATCAATAGAAAGGTCGAATAAATCACACGGCATATAAAAACATTCTGAAACGTGAAAAAGAAATTGACATCTGAATAAATATAAGGCAGTCCATAAATAACCGCGCTTAAAAATAGTACATCGCACTTTATGGGAGCGGTGCGTTGAACTCTGTAAACGCGAATGAATGACAATGAATGAATTACGAGCTATTAAAACCAATGCCCCCGCGCGAACTTCTTGATTCGCGGGAGCAAAAGTTGGAGTTGCGCAAGGCACGCAAAAGCGAAGACGGAGAGACAGGCGAACAGCCCGGACACGTAAACGTCAACAGGTATACACGCGGAGCGCACGCCATTCAGAGCAGCAGCGCGCCATAATAGCGAGTCGGATAAGCGGAAAGCTAATGCCGCGAGCCGTAGGGCCAACGTTCGAAGGAACAATCCGACGTCAGGCACAATAGTTGCCTTTTATCCGGAAGTTCGAAGCGCGCGCGCTCGAAAGGAGATGCAGGAGCGGCTAAATCACCGGGTAGTGAGAGAGAAATGTTAAACCGATTGCGGACAGCGGGAAAGAAGACGTCTTCGTTGTACCGGGAACTTTGACTGACCGAACTAGGAGCGTACCTACTGCTGCGTAAATACTACGTCCGGGTAATTACGCGGATACTGTATTGACGGGAAGTGGTTAGGACGTTGAGGGTTCGATGTTATAAGTTGCGATTGTTATGCTTGCAGGAGATTCGAATGATTAGGGCAGGAGTTTAGTATTATTCGCTGTTGTGCATTAGACCGACGTATATTGCGTTAATTTCGATGAGTTAGTTGTATAGTCATGGAAATGTATTTTGAAAAGTCAATGTGATATTTCAGAACATTATCTAATTATGATCCATACATGATCTAATTACAAATTGTTATGTAAGAAGTAACATAATAAAAAAACACTGCCAATTTATTGTCACGTTGCTTCCGCAAAGTAATGTATTAATTCCTTCCGTTAATTTGTAATGCCATTATTAACACAGCAAAATTTCATCTATAGATATCCATAAATTAAACTATT
>JAPYZO010004930.1:0-10666 GCA_030522905.1 Torymus flavipes | reverse complement strand
GAGAGAGAGAGAGAGAGAGAGAGAGAGAGCTGAACCGTGTCCTGTCGCGGTCCACGCGTCTGCATTTGACAGTGAAACACAACCAGGGAAGGAGGTGTGCGACTACTTAAACGGAGAATAAACTGTCGGATCTAGCGCGATTTTCCCCGATGTAACTCGCTCTCTTGCAAATGTTTGCATACAGATACGGGGAAGGACCACGCGACTGACAGTTCCATAATCGACTTGAATCGCTGGCCTCCGACAACGACGACTGGCGTAAATGAGTCGAAACAATTGGGACACGGATCCGTGACACTTCCGTCTGGCTGTAGCGTCGCGCGTTTGATGAGGTGAATTGTTCGCCAGACGAGGTTGTTCCATTCGGTATGCCCGTAAGAATGAAGGAGCCGATTGTTTGATTATGCTATTATTTTCATTATCTTATATTGTAACTTTAGAATCTTTATAGTTTCGCCATTTCTGCGTGATAGGAGTTAAAGATCCTTGAATATGAAAGTGCAAAGAAACGATAATTGTCAAACATTAAGTATTATTATACTTAAACAAATAGTAACATTAATCTTTCTCACAATTTATAGAGGTATAAAGTATCTGTCTATCAATCTATCTAGCCATAACTATTATGTATTGAAATCGTAAATATTTGTTAAAAAAAAGGTCAGGGGACAGAAATTAATAATAGTTTCAATGATAAATATCCGATATGATAACCTTGACCATTATTTTAATCTGCAACTACGAGGTAATGACAAGTAACTTTTATAACATATAAATGATAATGTACAAATGCGAAAATCAATTTTCGTCATATAAAAAATCAGTCTATATCATTGCTTGTTCCACAAGTACGAAATAAACTTACCTGAATGAAAAGCCAAGACGTAACGAGTGCTAAACTACTGTACTGTCCGTTGAAGCGGTATTGGTAAGCGTAGAACGTGAAGTGGTACAAATAGAAAAATCTGCAACAAAAAGATGATTGAAAATTATAGCCACATCTTCAACGTAAATATTGTATAATTATAGCTATAAGATATAAAGTTTAAGAAAAAGTTCTATCCTACAATTAAATCCTATACTCCTGCGATATTCGACGAAGAGAGTCAAACAACATTAATCAGCCAACCATCTAATACCGAAACCCGGGAAAACGTCGAAGGTAGGTATATTCCGTTACGCCGGCACAATGTCGCCTTCGTAGAAAGACAAAAAGCAGCTCGCAGCACCCACTCCCCCCCAGGAACGTTGCTGCGTGGGCGTCCAGACACCGGGGGACAAACAAAGTGTCAGACTCGCCTCACCTTCACTCCCTCCCGTAAGAATCGACTTTTCCTCAGCGTGAAGCCCCGTTTCCTCTCTCTCTCTCTCTCTCTTGCGCGCGCGCGTCAGTTCGGTTCTCGTCGTCCTCATTACGGGCCATTATCAAGATTACGCGCGGCTGTGGTGCGCTCAAAGTGGCACCTTAGGTATAGGATTCTCGCATTACATTAAGAGGCGTCGCTTCTCCTTCTCCTCTCGCGCACGGGGCCTCCCCCATCCTCATCGTGTAATGTATTACACGGGCAAGCGGCAACTAATGGATGCATCGCGGATCAGATACTATTGGATTTCATGAGTATCAGGGCCCGTCGTCGAGATATCAGCCGTGGGTACGTACCAGACTGGACAAGCGTCCGAAACTAATGGCACCTCGACGTGGAGAGGGTGGCCGACGACTAATGCGATGCTGACGGTCACCGGAGGATGCTGTGTATGTGTGTTTGTGAGGGTGACAGCGGTGGATAGGTGGCTCGGCCAAGATGGACTGCTGGAATTTCGGTGTCATATTTTTAAGGTCCGAGGTGGCTTGTTAGAACGCTGGTCTGGGAAAGTCGTTTCCGAAAAGAGGACAAATTTGCTGGTAGTGCACTTAGGCGGCAGCAGCTACTATATGGGAACTGGTGAGATTCAAAAATATATAGGTTAAACTCTGATGTCTATAAGAAAAATAGTAGACAAACATAATTAACTTATTTACTCTCTAAATGTAAAAGCATATTCACGATTTCGTAAGTGCGCGAATTTTAACTATTGAGGCAGTGAATTTTCATTCTTTTACATTTAGAGAGTACGATAATTTAAGAATGTCAATAAAATCATCGTTTGCTCTAAGACCGTGATTTATATAACCGAAAGTTATCAGGCAATAAAATTCTCTAATACCCCAACAACACATTTGAAACTAATCTTCGATGGTATATCGCGAAGAAATATTTGCTCAAAGCACACACGGGCAAGTAAATTAAATGCCAAACAAATAAGAAAACCCCATCGGTAAACCTCCCCCGTCAAAGCTGCAAAAGAAGCTCATCGATAATACGCGCGCGCGCGTATATAGCAATCTCCTTCACCCACACACATGTACGGGCGAGAACAGCCGAATGCGCTTATATGTACGGGCGAAGATTGCGGCAACGTTCTCGAGCATTGCACCGAGCGCGCATCGTGAGAGGAAGAAACCGATGGGTAATATATACGGCGAATAAGAGACGCGGAAACTCGCATCCGCGAGACTAACGAGAAGATTAAACCCACATATATATATATACACACACGAGGGAAAAAAGGGCGAGTGGTGGAGGAGGGGACGGCCGAGCGTCGGGGCCATAATCAAGTGATTTTTACGAGGAGCCGTTATGTGCGCCCAGGCCGCGCGCGCGCATCGTCAATATTTGCGGATCGGGGCGGAGTTCCGACGTATAATATAGGTACGTGTGTATAGTCGAGTCTGGACGAGAGAGAAAACAGAGGCGAGAGCCGGCTCACGCGACGACGGCCAAGGATTGATTGATTGGTTGGTAATTCATTATATCCGCGCGGTGCACGGGTTAACAAAGACTATGATGTATATGACTAGAGAGGGTGACGCAAGTCTTGTCGTTGTCGACGTCGTCGTCGCGCAGTGCACCGACGAGATTGAGCTGCAATTAAATGTGTGTAAGAGGTGGATTGCAAATATTGGAGCGCCCACATATGCCGGAGTGTGCGATTTTCGGCCCTGGATGGTTCATTGTATTTGGTGGGTGTACGACATAGTTTTGGGATTATTTGATGGAAATAGCGGACAAGAGTTCGGTTTATTGTTCTTTGGTTTGCTTTCTAGTCCACACAACGGGATTTTGCTCGAGGCACTAATTAAATTGATGTTGGAAAATCTTTTGGTTGTAAGAAATTTGGTATTACGAAGAGAGGAAAAAATACGCACGATGCAGTATTATGGTTTGGGCTTGCGCTCAAAAGCTTAAAAGTAATTATCCAATTTCCATCAAGACTTTTTCTAGTCAGACACATTTCTTATTGTAGTCCGGAGAAAAGAATAATTCCTCAATGATAATTCCATTTTTCTAAAACCTGAATATTAACATCCGCGCACACGCATACACCCATTCGGAGCGGATTCAAAAGAATACATCAAAAGCACAAAGAACGAACTCCCGCGCAAACGTGCATTGAAAAAGGATTATTATTTTACCATCCGTTACTACGCACGAAAGAGAGAGAGAGGGAACGCCTAATGTATTCATTATTCTGAAAATTCAAAAGAAGGAAGCACCTCGGCTCTGAATTTTAGCCGTTCTGCCATTATACATTGCATCCCCCCTGTAAGAGCGCCGCAAATAAAGAAAAAAAGAAGACCGAGAAAGCGAGATGAGGAGGGATGAAAATGCAGCGACGAGGAAAAAAGCGATCGGATATGTGCGCCCGGTTCTCTCCTCTCTCTCAAGTCTGTGTTAGTTAATTTCCTAGAGTAGGACTGCCTTCTTTCTCGATCGATTTTTCATCCCCCGCGTTTGGTCAGTCTTCAAATGGGAAATTCGGGTACTGTGT
Source organism: Torymus flavipes (assembly GCA_030522905.1). Classification (NCBI taxonomy): domain Eukaryota; kingdom Metazoa; phylum Arthropoda; class Insecta; order Hymenoptera; family Torymidae; genus Torymus; species Torymus flavipes. The sequence continues at coordinate 6,796 of JAPYZO010004930.1, read as the reverse complement.
TTGGATCAAAGTTGCATTACGTAAATACTTTTCTAATGAATAAAGAAAAAAATCTGCACTAGAGAGTGATTATTATGCACTACTGCGTGCATGATTCTATAGTAAAACACAGCTGTTGTTCTTATTGTATACTCTTACCCTTTTTTTATAGAAACATAAAAAGTTAGACAGTGAAAATCAATAATTATTCCTCAAAGTTATTAGCAAACCAACATTTTAATTTGTTTTTTTATAAATCGTAATTAATTCTCAAAATTCTTTTTTTTCAAAAGAAACTCTATTGCTTCAAGAAAACGTACAAAGAACACGTAGTTAGAATCTCAGGTCTTTCCGTTAATTAAATTTTTTCTTAATTAAACATCTCCGTAGAATTTCAAACTTTTTCATCCATGTATGGTTGTTGCTTAAAATATATTCTATACACAAGAGCAAAAAATACGTCAAGGACCTTTAGTTCCAATTTTTCGGCAATTCCGAGCTCATTCTCAAATCAAAACTTCTTTCCCCCAATATAGATAAAATGATATTCCGATAATTTGAGTAAATATTTATAGGTAAGAAACTTTTAGTCAATATACATCTGTATCTTACTTCTACAATTTATAAAGAGTCAACAAAACTACTGCATAAAGATTCATCCGCCGATATCTTGTTTCTATCAAAAGTTCCACGATTATCAAACGGACAAAAAAGTCAAATCTTCCCACCGTGGCAGACGGCGACAAAACGAAAACTGCGCGAAAAAGCTCTTCGAGCCTGACTGTAAAGAAGCAGAGGAAAATGCGCGCGATTCGCTCGGCCGACTGATATACGGGCGCGCGCATCTCCCGGCCTACTAACGTACCCGCCGCTGGAGGCACTTTCTCTTACTTGCCGGGCCCTTCGAAAAATCACAATTTATACATGCCAAGGCAGATTTATGTCGCGCGCTGCTTAACCAGAACACCGGCTGCATCGTATTTGCGCAACTTTTGCTGCGCGCTTTTGTCATTCGTTTTTTGCTTTTAACTCGGCCCCTCGCGTGGGAGAGTTGGGTATAGGAATACCATGCATTTTGAACGAGTCTGTACTCGGCTTTTTACGTTAACTTTTAGCTCGAAAATTAATAATCGACATAACCACGTTGGAGTATTAAACTGACGTGAGCAAAAGCAGTTTTGAAAGAAAATAAATATAGCCCTGTTGAATTTTAGTTTTGGTATTTACCTTTTCTATTGGATGAATGTTTAATCAGGAAATTTTTATCGTAACGGCAGAAATAAAGAATTTCATATAGCAATTTTTCTTACAATACGTAACAAAAGAACGATCGTAAAAACTGGCAAAATTTAAAACTTTACTCAAACAATAAAGTTGTATAAATACATACTTTGTTTGAACAGCAATATGTACTTCCAATCAAAGTAAAAATTCGACTCCATCCAATACAATGCAAATTAAGAAGAAAAAAAATTCCCCGTAATCCCGTCGTTTTATCAATCCCAAACCATTTATTACGAAAGTACATTATTTTATATCGCGCGCTTTTGCGCGAAGAGTAATAAATTATCTATCCATCTCTCTGCAACTTTTCTTGCTCCCTCGCTGCTCGCCCGTCTTTCTCTTCATCTTTTCGTACTTAGGAAGAGCTTATGGCTCTCGGGCAAAAGTTTGTCAAATTTAATCTTGGCCCCGACCGACGTTTTCGACTATACTTTTCTCCCGCGAGGACGACGCGCGTGCCATTTTTATGGAGTTCGAGGCGGCGGCGACGGCACTGCGCCGCTCAGATGTCGCGGAGGGGAAATTAATTAAACTAATGTAGCGGGTGTGTGTGCGCGCGCGCGTCTATTAGGGGATCCCCTTCGTCTTAATGCTCGCGGGATTAATTTACGAATCGCGGCGCTTAATTATTATTTACAAAATAAAGAAAAAGACAAGCGAGCTTGGCCGAGTGTAAAGTATCGGAATTTGCTTTCACTAATTAGCAGCAGAGGCGAAGGTTTCGTTTGGTATTAATTTAAACATTTGGCTGTTGAATTTTAGTGTTATTAAATCTCACATCTTCATTGGATTTTTAATTTTATAAGACGTAAGAGAGCAATCAGATCAAATATACCTATTATCACAAAAAGACTCACAATTACAATAATACTATCCCTGGTGGAAATCCAAAACATTTATAACTAATAACTGGCCATTTATATTAGAAACTAGCTATAAAATGGGAATCTCTCAGTTTCTAGTTCCCGATGAAACGCTTTTTCTCCTATTATTTGGCCATTTAATAGATTGAAAAATAGAATGAGTTTATCGAAGACAAGCACAAACTTGTTCTTGAGTATTTTAAATTAGGTATTAAAACTAATCAATTTCTTTAGTCCAGAGAGAGATTTCTTTAGTAGAGAGAGAGCCAGAATCAGATGGAGAAATACAAATTTTGCTGAATTATTCATAGAAGAAGTACAACAAATGATTTATCAGTTAATGTTATTTATTTATATTTTGGTAAGCTATCCAATGCACTTTAAAGCTCTTTCATCAAAGATACAATTAGTAAGTAAATAAAGTACAAATATTTTTTTGTTATGTCAATCGAAGAAATGGGCAAATAATGGTCGAAAAATCATTTCACCGTAGCCATTAACTAGCCAGTTTTACTAGCTATTTCCTAACCTCTTACCCATTTCATGTGGATCAATTTCTAGCAGGGTATTCCCCAAATCAAAAGGACGACAATTTACAAAATTTTCAACTCTAAAATTCCCTCGTTTCAATATTCATCTCCCAAAACAGTTACCGTTCTTTCAAATCCCAATAAAAATCTATCACCGCCGAGCCGCGTCATAAACAATACCATACACGTCCTCTCGATCGATCGACACGCGAAGAGAAGCCTGCACACACACACACACACCGTCATTACCAAAAAAAGAGAGAGGAGCAATTTCACGGGACGCGTGTACGGTGGGATCATAGGGCACAGGCGAAAAATCCACAGGAGCGCGCGACAAATTTTCCCACGAGCCTCGAAAGCTCACTTGATCCACGCGCATTCGATTCACTCCTACATATATACCCAGCGCGCTCCCCCGATATTTATCTCGATTTCTGTGCGGGTGAGAGAGAGAGGGAGGGAGATACGTCGACGGCGGCAAATCCGCCGTCCCGTCATTGATCCTTCGCCGAACGTTCTCACGCGCGCGCGGATCGTCTTCGAGGTTAGGGCAAGTGTGTATCCGGTTGGCAGACGTGTGTCCCCCGTAATTGAGTGCGCGAGCGAGCGGCCGTGGCATTCTCCCGCTACAATAATTTACCGAATTATGTGGAGGTAGATCTTCCTTTGAAGGCGATTTTTGAAGGTGATTGTCCTGTCACTTTTTACCAACATTCCGGGTAATAAAGAGCCATAGAAGTAATTATTTCGAGATTAAGCTGACCTTTTGCTCTCCCTTACAGAGGAAGCTTTGGAATGATGAAAAAGTTACGCGATTGTTTTGTCGATATATTTTGAAAAAAGTTTATAAAAAATAATTATAAAAGTATATATGTGAGGACATGATGCACCACATATAATAAATAATAAAGCTAACAGTTATACCATATCATATGTAGAAAATAAAAGTGTGTCTGAAAATCTAGAAAGGCAGTATTTTTTGAGTGTGGAGTTATCATGTTTATCGCTGAAACTACTATTCAACTCATTTTTTAAGTGAATTATTTCATTAAATTTCGATGAATCAATATACCTACAACGAAGAAGACGGCACCAATATATTTTGAAGCGCAACATGTACAGACACATCGACAAATTAACTTAAAATCAAATTACACCAACGAAAAATCACCGACATATACTGCGATCCGGAATGCGGCTCAACAATCATCGACGACTCCGCTTCGAAGAAAAATTCCTTGCTACCGATTTTTCCCGCCACACACGCATATACATTCGAAATTCATCGGGCAACGGTCACCAGCTCTACGCTCTCGCGCATACCTACGAAGAATTTTCCCGTCGGTATTCCGCATCGCTCGCGCGTTAATCTGGCTCAGAGTCGGCGTTTCAAAGGCGCCTGCGCACATACTCCTCCCTCCTCAGCCGAAAAAGTCGCCGCATTCTCCGTTGCGAATGATATACATATATATATATATCCTGCGGGAAAAAGGCCTCGAAAGAGAGTCCGAAAGAAGTTGCGCGCTTACGTACGTGGAGAATCGGCGCGGCGGGGACACTTTAGAGGCGATGTCCGTGGAATACGTAACGCCGGATTTCGAGCGCGTGAGCGCATACTTCTGCCTTTTCCTCCCTATAGTCACCCACAAATCCTCCCCCAAGTCGGCCCGCGTGCAGGAACCGAGGGAACCGAGGAGGATGAGAAATCCATCCTCTCTTTCCTCGTTCTTCTTTGCTTTTTCGCGATTCGCCCAGAGAGCCGCTCCTCTCTCTCGACGCCGACGTTTCTCCTGCTTATGGATTTCGACGCAGTTTTTCATGCGCTTTTCATTGTGCGGGCGTTCATAATGGATATAAATATGACCGTATGGGTTTTGCCGGGATATATATAGCGTTGACAATTTATTCTGATAATTATACCTTGTGGATACATAAACTGGAAACGCGTTTTTCTTCTTTGATAATTGATATTTGTTATGGAATAATTTTAATAAATAATCCATTGTTGATTCTTTTCAGAAACGTAACCTATATTAGAATATACTTATATTTCTAGTTTAATAATTATAATCAGCTGTCCTTTTACAAAACCGCGTATTCTCAAAAATTTTTATAATTATTTTTATTATTTATGTACTTGATTAATTATATCTTTTTCTTACAGATCCAACCGCTAGCATAATAAAGAAAATTCAGTCAACAAACGAAGTACATCGAATATTATATATGCGCCCTAAGCTCGACTCATTAATTGCATCGGTCTAACAACAAAACAATCCAAAAACTAACTAAAATTAATACAAAATACAAAGCAAAACGAATCACGCTGCCAACTCCGCTAGCATGAGTCGCAGCCGCGTCGGTTATAATCGAATGATCAGAGACGCGCCGATTAGTTTGCGGTCGCGCTGCTGCGAGCTTTCTAACTGTAAGCAGGCAAGCGCGCGCGCACACCCCGCTAAATTAGTAAGTCGAGGCATCACCCCTCGGGAGCATCGAGCGCGCCGAGAGACGGAGAGAAGATCAAGGCGAAAGGAGGCCGCGCGCAAAGGGCAAGCCCGCTGCTCCCGCGCGCCGAGAGGCTCGGGATTATTGCCAAGTGCGTTTCAGAGGATGTGTTTTTATCGCCTGATCAATATATAGCGACTGGGTTATATAATTTGGTTGCGTTCCAGGAAATGACGGCTGCCAGAGTTAGTCGGCTAGTTTGATACTTTTTTTATACGCTGGATTATGAAAAAGAGAGAGGATGATGACAAACGATAATACGGTTGAATACAGCGTTGTAAGTAGTATGTCCCAGTGTTTGTGCCGACGGTACTTGTATGTCTCGCATGTCTATATTTAGAACGAACGATATTACTTTGATGATAAATTTATTCTCTAATATAGACAATAATCTTATTCTCGAGTGCAGATCCTATTATCAACAATATTAACAATTATAAATAATGTTCAGTAGCTTTCATTATATGCCATCGAAATTATAATAAAACTAAAATAATATCATCTTAGCCGAAACAATGAAACTTTGGTAAGTTGAATTATGATGAAGAAAAAAAAACTATCCCAATTTATTGTTATTATTATCATTATCATCGTCATAAAATAAAATAGTCACTTTCATTAAAATAAAGAACTCTCTCGAGCTCTCCTCGACCGTAAAGAGAAAAAGTACATTAGCACTACTCATAACCCTCGTAGAATTAATATCCATTAACACTACACTCAGCCTCATAAAGATCTCTCTCTTTCTCTCTGGACGCCTCGAATTCTCTCTTTCTCTCCCTCTCTACCGCGATACCTACGACCCCCCTAGCCGCTTTGTCCCCTCTCTCTTTCCTTTCCCTTTCATCGCGGGAAAGAAGAATGCCCACGGCTCAGAGAATGCGAATCATCTCCGGTGCCGGGCGAGACACGGAATTTCACTCCCCCGTCCGTCCGCCCGTCCCTCCCAACTATAGTCGAACAGTTCGACGCCGAAATCGGCGTTCGCGAGATGCGTGTCACAAGGCTGGCCGTCGCGAAGCGCTCTTTCGACCTGCTTCTTAATTTAAATACTCGGGGTAAGACGTACGCGCCTTCTACGCCTTTATCGCCTCCTTTTGTCACGCAACTGCAGTGCCTTTAATTTATGGCCGCGCGCGTCTGGGGTTAAACGTGATTTATACGCCAAGGAGGCGGGCGCGCAATATTTCAAAATCGAGTAGCCGTCGGGAGATGCGAATACACACTTACATTTAATAATATGACATGTAAAATGAAAAGGTTGAGAATTATTATTTTTGTCCATTTGTTTTTGAGGGTAAAATTAAATCGAATGGTTGATTTAATTCGTACAGTATTCTTATTTATCTTCTATGCAGAGTAAGCGTAAATATTCTGTATCGAAAAGGACTGAGTATTATTTAATGAAATATTTTGTATTCTTATAAGAAATACTAAAAAAAATTGATATCGATAAATTGGATAGCTTTGAGTTTTTTCAAAAAAGTGCCAATTCTTTTGTTTCCCAATAAATGTCTACTATTCTAAAGTAAATCTCAAATTCTACCGATAAATGTTTGAAATTATTTCACATAACGCTTTATGCGGGTAAATTGAATATTAAGTGTACACGGAAAAAAAAAACAGTAAGTT
>JAPYZO010004928.1:0-14596 GCA_030522905.1 Torymus flavipes | reverse complement strand
CGATTTTATAAACAATTAGCTATAACTTTCTGGGTTTTGAATAATTTTGAATTTTTCCATCGGTAAGTTCCCAGGAAATTACTTAAGGAACAAAATAAGGTCTGGAAAATTAAAATCGGTTAAAAAACGGAAAAGATAGGGATTTTTTATCAATAATTTTTTGTGCTGTTTCTAAAATATCGACATTTTGTTAAAAAAGTTATTTTAGTCATTTTAAATACACTATATTTATAGTATTAGTGCATTATTATTAGATTAAACTATAATTATTAGTAACTATGGTTTTTTAAATCTTAGATAGCCTTTTCATTTAGCACTGATTTGACTGGGAATCCCCGTGAAAGAACCACCTCAATGGATTTTTTAATCAATTGAAAAAGAAATTGCCAGATTTATTACTATAATTTTGTTAAAATGGAATCATTTTAATTTCCATGCATTACATTAATTATTTTAGTTTATTGAGAAAGTTATACTTAGGAAAATAAGTTCAAATACGTAAATACAAAATCCAATGTGAAAGTAGCCTACGCGTCTAATAAGTGTGAATACTGCTATACGCTCGGAAACACCTATAGACTTGGAAAAGATAACATGCGCTTGTTTTTTTCCCTGACCTATGCTCGGTAATCCGGTCACCACGTGCCACAATAAAGGAATTTACTTTTTTTTAAATATTATTTCACGTTTGAAGTATTATTTTTTAAATTTCTCTTTGCTAGATTTTAGAATATTTTTTTATTCACTTACGTTTTAATTTTATGCATACTATTAAACATTTTAGAACCATATTTAATTTTTTATATGAATTTAATTCTTTTGACAATTTGCATGCAATATTTAATTTTTTACATTCACGCGGGAAAGAAGACAGATTCCGCTAAAGAGATTTAACTTCTCGTTTTTTTTTTATTTTTCACTGACAACACTGTGCGAAATTGTGACCTCGGGTCCCTGTTCGGGCGCCACGTTGTAACCTGTCACGGATGTCCGTCATTAGTGCCAAATTAGGGTTTTAGTAGGGCCGAGTCAAAATACCGTGTTCTATAACACTGCAGGGTTACCAGATGGCGACTTTTTGTCTCATTTACTCTCAAAGAATGTGACGTCACTCGCACGTGAGTGAAAAGGATAGTAGACCGCCATCTGGTAACCCTGCCGCACTGTACATCGGTAGAGCGCTCGAAAAGGGGAAGTAAGAGAGTCGACTAGAAGGGAGTGCTAGCCGAATAGACTATGCATGCGGAACGCGCAGAGAAGCCGCGCGCCGCCCCCCTCCTCACGCACTCATGCAGAGTAGTGGGAATGCCAGTCGCTCTGCCTCGTCCTCTCTCTCGGTGATGCTATGCTATATACTAAGCGATAGATGTATGCATACTCGCGTGATATACCCCTCGCGTGTTAGATCTGCGAGCTGGACTGTTACAATATATTATTCTTTTACAGCTTAGATTTTTTTCCTTCCTTATTTTTTTCTTCTATTTCATTGTTATTTACCTTTTTTATCTTAATATTTAACTATTTTATTCTTATTTTTTTATTTTATTATAATTCTGTTTCTAATGTAGAATTTTTTGCAATTTCGTTTTACATAATTATTTATTATAATATACTAGTGTATATTGTAATGCTTATTTTGTTTTTTGTTTTTTTTTTTCTTGAAAATGATTCTATTATTATTTTAACTGTCTTATTTGTATTGGACTGATGTCGTATTTCTTATTTTGTAAAATACCATATTCATTTTGCAATGATTATTTATTAATTTATTTAATCAGATTAATATACAATTGCAGTACATATTACATTATACAAGATCTATAATAATAACTTAACTTAATATTCTAGTTAGAAATATAAGTTTTTTAACAAAAAATCATATAACAGTAGTCTAAACTTTACAGTATAAAGGTAGCCATGTTGTTTTTGTTTCTATATGTTTTCTTCTACTCATTTCTTTAGTTCGTTTTTTTTTTTACTTTATATGCTAGTAATAGTTTTTAATTCGTTCGGTAAGTGATCAAGTATCATTAATGCTCTAATAAAACTATTTTTAACGATAATGTTTTCGTGCCTTTTCGGAATCTGGATACTTTTATTTTTTGTAGTTTTATTGGAGGTAAGATATATTAACTGTAATTCATTGTAATGATAAGATAGTGATTTATACGCGAAAATTTGACCTAAGTACATTGGATTTTTGCTGTCTATTTGTGAGGTAACTTTTTAATAGATTGTAAGCACTGCCTCTTATTCCATAATTATACAATTTATCAAGTAGGACTTGCTGATACACGGTGTCAAATGCTTAGCTAGGTCTAGGAACGTTGTCACAATAGGAGAGCCAGTGTCAAAATTGTTGTAAATCATTTTTGATATTTGAAATAGTGCATCTTTAGTATTTTTATTTTTCCTGAAAATATATTGATTTTTTGTTAGCAGATCGCATAAATTATTAAAATTAATAATTCTATTGTGTATAATTTTTTCAAAAATTGTTGCGATATTTGAGATTATCGAAATAGGTCTGTAATTGGAAGAGATATGTTTTTCTTTAGATTTGTGTATTGGTATGACTTCAGCTATTTTTAAAGCATCTGGCCACGTTGCCTTATCGATACAAAGATTACAAATGTGAACAAGTTGATCAACAATTTATTTTCCATGTTGTTAATAATATTTAGGATTTCATTATGGTTTGTTGGAGTAATAAAAATAGTTTTCCTGTTCATAGGTGGGAATTCACAAAAAAATTGGTTTATGTGTTCAGCCATATTTGTTGAATCAGTAATTTTTACGCTATTATCACTAATATAGTTTATGTTTTTGTTTCTTTTGCTATTTTTCCCAAGTTTTTGATTTAATACATTCTACAAAATCTTTGGGTTTTTCATCTTTGCTTGTATTTGCTCTTCGTCAAACGACTCTTGAGCTTTATTAATAATTCTCTTTAATATTGAGCTAAACTTTTTATAATTCTCTCTTTTCTCTGAATTGTTTGGATTTTTTTTCTATAATTTGTAAAGTTTTTCTTTGGTTACGCAAGATTTAATTATCGCAGAGGTTATCCAGTTTTTTCTTCGATAGGGCATATTGGTTTTACAATCTTTTTTAGAATATTCAGCTTTGTTTATAAATATTTTTATTTTACTAAGTTATTTAATGCTAAATTTGGCTCATGAATTAATTACAATTCTGACCAGTTAATTAATTCAGCTTCAGTCCTAAGTTTGTTATAATTAATACGATTCATTGCATGAACATCTTTTGTGGCTTTGATCTTATTTATAGTCATGAAAATCGGAAAATGATCATTGAATATCATCGAACATCATCGAAAGTCTGGTCAGTAACCATGCTCTGATAAAATATGCCAAAATTCTTGGTTGAACGTGATTAGAAATATCAAAGTTAAAGTCCCTTATTATGAGATTATTTTTATATTTGCTGTTATTATTTATCAAGTTTTTTAAGATTAATAGAAATTCCGTTTTATTAATGCCGTGTGATCTATATACAGCGGATATCATAATTTCGTTGTTATTTTCAATTGTAATTTTAGAATTAATTATTTTGAGTTTATTTATGCTTAATACTTCTGTCATCTCAGTTATGTAATCGCTTTCGTAAATGACCATGCCATCTGATATATTAATTTTACTGTTATTGTAGTACATATTGTATCCCGGTATATTAAAATATTCGTAATGCTCCAGGTTCCATGTTTCTGTGCACACAATAATGCAAGGCTTTATAACTAGACTTTTTAGAAATACTAATAGTTTAGGAAAGTTCGCATTTAAACTCCTTATTTTACGTTTAAAATTACTTCATTTCCAAAAGCCATGCATCTATTGAGTTCACTAAGATCATCACAATTATAGTCAGTGTTAATTAATTCATTCTGTAAGTCCTCGATTAGATCAAAGTTATTCCCTATGTTAGTAGTCATCCGTCGGAACGGATGAGCGCTGTAAGCCTGTTGAATCGCTGCAAGCCTGTTGAATCGCTGCTTGCTATTCTTACTCTTCTAGTTGCTATAGATTGTTGATTTATTGCGCGTTCTACCTTACTGAAATATCTTTGGAACGTAGGTTGCACAGGGTAATCAGTCATTTCTATGTATTTTCTTATTTTTGCTTTTAATATTCACATAGACACTGTCGATTGCACAATGTTTTGTGTTATGATTAGTTTTAAACTTCTCATTGCTGTAAACAAAGTGAGGGCACTTATTTATTTTACTTGTACACTTTGAGGTTATGTGATCACCATGACACCTTGAACACGTGGCTTCGTTCCTGCATTTTTTACTGATATGTCCAAATCTTGCACATTCATTGCACGTGCAAGATTTGGACATAGCTTTTTCAGAAAATTTTTCAGTTGTGTTAATAATATCAAACACTCTACAACTTCTGTTCCCAACAAATAATCTGCTCTTGTTATCTTGGACATGTTTATTCATTTATAAAAATATTGCACTTTTCCTCTTTGTTCTTACATTGGTATATACGTGTAGTAATTTGCATTTATCTTCGATGTTACTGAAGTTTCTTCTATTTATGTCAACTTCAATTTCAATATCACTGGCATGATCCATATCAATATCAATTATTTTTATTTTTGGGTTATTTATTTGTTCTTTTTTCAATTGTAAAATTGTTTAATAGTTTTCCTCCTAGTGTATTTACAAGTGAGTTGATATTTTTCTCATTCGTGCAGTTTATTATTACTGTATTCTTATACTTGCATGAGACACTTTTGGTTTGTATTATTTTGTCTTGTGTTAGATGTTGTAGAAAAATCTTTTTCAAGTCTGTGTTATCTTTGTTGACAGTTTCTTTATGATTAATTTTGGCACTCTTTTAATTTTTGGTTTCGGATTAGCTGCAATTTTGACACAAGTCTTGATACTCTTTTTTGCCCTGTTTTTCTTTGGTAAGCAGATGGTTTACAATTTTGTTTTGTATCCTGTAATTCGTTGTTTAGTCGTTTTAGCAATTGGTTTTCTAGTTTCAGAGATTCTAATTCACTGCAATCTTCAAATACTGTATCATTAAGACCCTTTTGTTTGTTGTTATTTTTTTCCAGATTAATTTTACTAATGCTTTCCTTTTTTATTTGTTCTCTTGTTGTTAGTTTTATTTCGGCCATGAGTGTCTTTGCTTCGTTGCACAGTTCACCTTATGCTAAGTTTGTGGTTAGAGCCTCGTTGGGATGGTCCTGGCATATTAATAATGCGTTATGTATAAACTTTACTGGACATCAAGAGTTATGTTTACTCACAATTTCATTAGTGTGATAAAAATTCCAACACATTATACACACTACCGCTCCTACTTTACTTTGAGGATGACATTTGTAGTATTTAGTAAGAGTAGCATCGGGCGGCCATGTGCCTCTCGACGCTATGTTGGCGTGACTGAATTTGTTTAACTAACAAATTTGTTTTATATTATTATTCACTTTTCTGATTTGCGTTTGACCGTTATTCTATTCCTTATTTTTACATAATGTATTTTCGTTTTATTTGATAATTATTCTGAATTTTGTACTTGTAATTTGCTATTATAATATTTTTGTTTATATATTGTAATAATTTTTTTTTTTGCTTTTAATGAAAACAATTACATTTTTCGTTTATTTTAATATAATTATTTGTTATTTATTAATAATTTAATTAATATTATTTAATTTTTAATTAATATATAATTAATTTTTTAATTAATATTAATTTTGAATCATCATCTCCACCTGTTGCCATGCAAGGTCCCTTGTTTCCCGGTCTGCTTTGGTTGATCCATCTTCAAGTCGCACAGCGCTTTTTGCTCTGACTTCTCCTTTCTACTCTTTATCTTCTTCTTCTTTCGACCCTGGGCATGAAGAAGCGAGATCTCCTTTCATTTATTGGGTGTGTCACTCACACCACCGACTTGCTCTTTCTCCTTTGAAACGTTTATACCCTTCGCAAGCGACGGCGGAGTTTGTAGCTCGGCCGTCTTCTTGGGTGGGTTGGTAATCTTTAAGAGTTCACAATCTAGTCTCTTCAAGCAGGTATACGTCGTTTTAAGAACATTTTCCATCCTATGTACTTGATCAATTATCGTTAGGGTGAAATAAAATGGTGCGGAATAGAGGTTGCGTCATGGAGACAACCAATCAAAGCTATTTTCGTATTTGCATAATAACTCTGATTGGTTGTCTCCATGAAGCAACCTCCATTCTGCAGCTCTATTCCGTTCCATGTGATTTCAGCCTTAGAAATCACTTTCCGGAGGGCAGCCGTAGCCTTCACGGCTCTCCACATCACCTGGCCCTAGGTCGGACGGTTTCCTCTTCTCTCTTCTCCTTTTTTATCGTCGTCTCGCCTAATGCAATTCACTCTGTCCACCATTTCGGTAGAGTCACCAATCACAGCATCCCATCCTCTCTGTGAACAGTTAATACTTCCCGATGCACTAGGGAGTTAAGGGGCCTTTCCATAAGGCCCTGTACCTTTCTCTTGCTTAAACCAGGGATATAAGAACAAAGCGTGCTCCACATCTTCGTCTATTGCAGGACATGTTGGACACTTCGCGCTTTTGTATACTCCATTCCTCTTCAGGTACCTGCGAAAGCAGTCATGCCCGGTTAGTACCTGGGTAAGATGAAAGGTGTCGAGTTCATGTCTCCTCTCTGTCCACTCCACGATACATGGAATAATGCGATGGGCCCACCGACCCTTGTGTGCTATATGCCATCGGCGCTGCTACTCTTCCTCGGTTTTCCTGGATCATCGGTTTCTACGCTGTCCCTGATAAAAGTTACCCTCTTTTCTTATCATGCCTTCGCGATACAACTCAGCTTTCTCACCGATCATTCTAGTACTGAGCCATGCGGCACATTTCCTGTGATCTTATAAGAATGCGTACCGTTGTCGGTGTCATACAGAAGGGTGCGATCGGTTAGGTAGGTCCAGATGACTCTTCGAAGAACAGTCGCACGTCTAGTTCTTCTAATGCCAGCATGATTTCATCCCACCTGACCGTGTTAAACACGTTCCGTATATGTAAACCAATGATGGCACGCATGCGTTTTGTGCACCGGCTACTACTAATCGCGTTCTCGGCTACTCATCCTATCGATGGCATCGATTTTTGGTCGACCCTTTTTAAAGCCGAATTGGTTATCAGGCAAGTGTCCTATCTGCTGTATAGCTGCCACCAGTCTGACAGATATGATCCGCTTAAACAAATTTCCGGCTATATCCAGCATACAGAAAGGTCCCTACAAGGATGGTTCATCCAGAGGTTTATTTCCCTTAGAAAGGAGTACCACCCTTTGTATCTTCCAGTGTGCCGGATATATTCCTTTACTTAGGCAAGCATTGAAAGTGTCCTTGAATATATAAGAAACATTCAAAGTTGCCGTCTTTATCGCTAAACCAGGAACGCCATCCAGCCCTTGAGCCTTTCTTATGGCAATCTTTTTGGCCCCTATCTTCACTTCTAATAGCGTATATTCACTTTGTGTGTGGGGCGGAGGCGCTCGCATCCGTGCGTCTTACGACCAACCCTATGACGAATTTTCACGATATAATAATTTAACCTACTATTAAACCAATAATAAACCCTTCTAAAAATTAATTGATGTCAATCATAGTCCATTTATCATGCAGGTACCAACGTCGAGTCAAAGAGATCAAGATGAAGATAATGATGATGGCTGTGTGGTAGTGGATTGTGATGAGGGAGGCGGGTCGCGCCAACGTCAAGAAGAAGAAGAGTTTGAGAACGATCCTTATGAAGAAATGGAAGAAGAAGAGCTTCCTTATGCAGTTGAGGTCGAAGGAGATAACAATGAAGTAGAAATTATTATGGAGGAAGAACCGACAGGTGTTGATATTCCCCGACAAATCCAATCTGGAATCCCATCAAATCAACAACAACAGTCAGAAGCAATAAGTAGTGCAGGATCAACAGGAGAGCCACCATCTTTTGCATCTCGATCCTCAAGAAGTATTCCACCCATGCAAAGGCAACAACAGCAACACTTACTCCTTGTAAGTATTAAACAGAAAATATGAATTTAAAATACAATTCTTTGGGTGTCATTGTATCACATTCGCTAGTTTAAATATAAATTAATTTAGTACAGGTACTAAATTCCTGTATTTGCCGTTCTCGCACGGGTATAGAACTCTATTTTTTTTAACTGAGTGAGCGAAACTCGCTGCAATTATGAGTAAGATCAGTAACTACGTCCTCGATAAGAGGATGGGAAGCAGGAGCGAGGAGAGGTGAGCGAAGCGGGGGGGGGGGGGCAAAAATAACAAATTATAAATAAAAAAGATAATTTCAAATTAATTTTATTACTAAATTTTAAATACAACTAAAAATAAATAATTTATAAATTAATAAAAGAACTTCCAATACATTTCACCACTATCAGATTCATTAGAATCCATTTTTATTTTTAAAGAATGATTCAAATTTAATCTCTCCTACTCCAACGACCATCAAGAAGTGCAAGCGTTCGTGGGCACGTACTCCTTATCACACAGGTGACCTTCTAGTTGTCGCGCGCTGTTTCCATCACTTGGTGACCTTTAAGGTGTCGCGCGTTTTTCGCCACATGGTCGACTTGAGAGGTTTCCCGCGCTTTTCGCTACAATAAGAGAATAATCTGCACATGCGCGTATTTCGTGCACGCCGTATGTAAAACGGCTACTTTATATATGCAAAAACAAGCACGAGAAGGCGAGTTTCGCATACTGCGTTACAAAACAGTTATTTCTTCCCATGTTTCACACCGTATTTTTTTTAACGAAGACATGACAGGGCCTATTTTAAGTGTGTGAGTCGTAGAGAGGATTGGGCATTTCGAGTCGTACACAATGCAGTGAAAGGCAGAAATTTTCATTTTTCACCTAAAACAAGTGAGAAAAAAAAATGAAAAACTAGTGAAAAATGGCTATTTCTAAACTGTTTACAGGTGAGACCCACTGCAAGCAGTGCGAGAATGCATTTTTCTTAAATCAGGCATGAAATTGGGCTTTTTTCACGTGTGAAAGTAGGAGAGAAAATCTCGCATTTCGAGCGTATTTTGTAAAAGTGGTAAGAAATATCCATTTCTCATCTAAAACAGGTGAGAAATAGCCATTTCTCACTTGCTTCAGGTGAGAAATGAAAATTTCTGCCTTTCACTGCGTTGTGTACGACTCTAAATGCCCAATCCTCTCTACGACTCACACACGTAAAAAAGTCATGCCTTCGACAAAAAAAATGCGGTGTGAAGCACGGAAAGAAAAGCTATTTCAGACTCGGGTAAGGTGTCTGCAGCACTCGCCTCTGACTCGTGCTGAACACCTCACTCTCGCTAGAAATAGCTCATTTTCTCCCCTTGTTGCCCAATGTACTATTGCACACTATTGCGGGAATGTCCAATTTTGTACACTCATTTGGATTCGAAAAATCGAATTTTGCCCACTCCGTTAAGAAAAAGATATTTTGATATTTTAACCAGAATTTTTCGTCATTCTAAGAAACATTCAAAATGTTCTTATATCAAAATATTTATTCTGATAGACCGTCGGGTTCACATCTGGCTGGGTAAAGTAGGTAGTGGAGGGTCAATACTAATTTTCGATACAGGAAGCGTAAAAGCAATTTTAAAAACTTTGTTACGTGTGCATACTATGCACAACGTCACGAGGCGGATCGAGTTGCATCGAGCAACATAAGAACGACTCGACGAAAGACGGGCATCGGCTACGGTAGCTCAGTGGTCAGAGCACTCGTCGCGATAACGAAAGGTTCGGGGTTCAAGTCCCCACCGAATTACGCCGTGCCGTTTTTGCTTTCTCAAAAAGAAAGCTTGGTAACGGTGAAATTTTTCGACTCCGAGATTTCGATGATTTTCGACATTTTTGAGCTCCCGAGTCGAAATATGCGTTTTCTAGAAAATGTCTGTGTGTGTAATGAATTTGTCCGCGGCATAACACGAAACTAGACAGAGGTATCAAGTTTATCTTTGGCAGATATCTAAAGTTCATTTTGAAGTTATGTAAGTTCAATTATATAGTTGATTGGATAATATTAAGTCGGTTAAAAAAAAAATAAAGAAAAATGTGGAATCTAAATTTTTTTTTCGTCGCCGTGTTTGGATATCGGTCGGATGTAAGAGCATTTTCTTAAAGGGCTTCAAAATTACCTATTAATCCATATTTTTGTCGGCCCGATTGGGTAATATTAAGTCGGTTAAAAAAATAAAGAAAAATATGGAAAAATGGGAAATTTTTTTTTTTAAGCCGAGTATGGATATCGGTGGGATGTAAGCTCATTTTCTCAAAGGACTTGAAATTACCTATCAATTCATATGTTTGTCGGCCCGATAAGGTAATATTAAGACGGTTAAAAGAAAATAAAGAAAAATATGGCATAGTCGAAAGTAGTGGCTCATTTAAAGACTAGATGTAATTGGTTATTCGAAAAAGCGCAAATATATTTGAATGTTCCACTCTTAATACACTCTTAAAAGAATGATAGCCGGAACTAGCGGCTCATTTAAGGGGGCCAGCCTGAGTTAAAACCTCGAAAAATAGATTTTAGTATAATTAGTCAGGTAATGGTTTTTTCAAATCCATATAAAAAAACAAATGTATAACTCAAAAATACACATAAAAAACAACGGCTCCTATATTTTGATTTCTAAGTGTGTAATATAACCACTGGATTGAAGTATCAATTTTTGTATATCATCTTATGTCGGACAGTTTTTCTCTGGAACGTTTTGACCAAAATGAATGAGAGAGTGGGGAAAATCTTGTTTATATATATTAACCCAATGAGAACAGTAATGAATTAAATGGTAACTTAGCAGATATGGTCAATAGACAATATAACATGTAAAACGTGATCGAAAAGAAATCGTGGATAAGATTTTAAGAGTATCAAATGTTATTGATTATAACAGTTCTAAGTGTTTTTATACCGATGGCCCTGCTGGTTTTGGGAAAACGTTTGTTTATACAACATTCTATAATTTTTTAAAAAGTCAAAGCAAAAATGTTTGTTGTATGGCTTTGACTGGAATGGCTATAACGTTATTACCTAAAGGAATGACGGTGCGTAAAGTACTACGTTTGCCTGTACTTTTATTATCGGATTCTTCATCTACATAGCTGTGCAATTTAAAGGAAGGGCAATTTTTTAGTCAAACAGATGTGTTTATTTGGAATGAGGCACTAGTGGCTCCGCGTTATGCATTCGAAATTAGCGCTTCGGCGTTTTCGGATGACCAGTACTCGGAAACTGAGATGCGATACACTGCTGCCTTGGGATTTTTGTACGAGTAAGAGGCCAAACAATCAGCACTTCCTAACAACAGTGCCGAGGTGGCTCAGGAATCGAGGAAGGTGCACCTGCCAAAGATCAGCCTCCCAACTTTCTCTCGTCATCCAGAAGAATGGGAGTCCTTTCGTGACCTCTTTCGCTCGTTGGTTCACCTAGATGCCGGACAACCTGGAGTTCAAAAGCTCCAATACCTCAAAAATTCCGTACAAGGAGAAGCCAAAAGTGCAATCGACAGCTTTACTACCACTGAAGTCAATTACACGATCGCTCTGGACTTACTTCTCAAGCGCTATGATAATGAACAACTACTGGCCCAGAAGTAGTCGCTCGCTAACATTTACCTTTCAAAGCAGGAGAGCAGTAGTGGGTTACAGAGTCTATCAGATCACGTAATGAAACATCGGCAGGCGTTGCTCGCCCTTAAACAACCAGTTGAACATTGGGACGCCTCGTTCCAACGACCCAACGACCCAACGAGAGTGGGAGAGAGCAGTCAAAGCTTCTGACACCTCAGCCGATTACGATACATTGATCTCCTTTCTGCAGACAACAATCGATCCCTTGAAGACCATGGAATCCAGTCGATCCTCAACGCGTCGGAGCGAGTCGGCACCATGGGCGGTCGAGACCGATCTGGAATTTCCAGCGTCTTCTCGACAACTCAGGATCAAGATGTGTGTCAGGTCTGTAATCGTAATCA
This sequence comes from Torymus flavipes, assembly GCA_030522905.1. Lineage (NCBI taxonomy): Eukaryota > Metazoa > Arthropoda > Insecta > Hymenoptera > Torymidae > Torymus > Torymus flavipes. Next base: position 2,560 of record JAPYZO010004928.1, on the reverse strand, counting down.
CGCAATAGGCCATTGCCACGATTTTCAACAGAGGACCGCTGCGCAACGCTTTCACCTCGCCACACAAGCTCGCCTCTGCTACAATTGTCTGCGGAAGGGGCACAGTGCACGGGTTTGTACCTCGCAGGGTCGTTGCAGACAGTGCCAACAGAGGCATCATTCTCTTCTTCACCTCGCATCACATGTAAAAAGGAAATCTAATTCTCAACACTCTGAGTAGAACCAACTGCGAAGAGACCACGATCGGCGGCTCCCGACGCATCAATGCGCCCCCTCGACGAGAATTTAAAAGCATGACTGATGCTGCTAGCCACGGCAAAGGTCTCGCTGGAAGATTCTGCCGGAGGCTTTCATCGGGGCCGGGCACTGATTGACCCTGGGTCAGAGGTGAACCTAGTCACCTCAAGTCTTGCCCGGTATCTGGGAATGCCTCTAAGGCATGGAGGATCTACCTCTTGTATGGCCAGTCAGTTTCAAGGCGAACGGAAGATCTGGCCACATCTCGACGACATATGACTTGCTGACGCGACCTTTATGAACCCTCAGAAAATCGACATTCTCCTCGCCGCCGAAGCTTACGCTTGGATTCTCAAGGACGGCGTTCGACGTGGAACAACAATCACGCTTACTGCTTAACACACATCTGTGGGATGGATCGTATTTGGCGCGATCGAGCCCCCCTTGTCCGCCAATTCATGGATTCTGTCATCCAGCCCCTCCTCTTCGGATTCACTAGAGCACACGCTAAAGAAATTTTGGGACCTGGAAGATGTACCATGACCCACGGTTCTATCTGCCGATGACCGTGAGTGTGGACGTCTGTTTGTGGAAGGCTACAAGCGGGCCCCTTCGGGTCGATACATTGTTTGGCTCCCCTTCAAAAGAGGCTTGTCTCTGGACGCTGAAGGAAACCACGTCATCGAAAAGATCTCTGATGCATACCCTCGCCAGAATGCAGAAAGATCCCGAGTTTGATCGTGAGTATCTCACGTTCACGAGAGAATACTACGAGTTGGGTCACATGCGGATCATTCAGAGCCATGTTCCTCCCACCAGCTCGTATTTGCCTCATTACGGAATTTGACAACGTTCCGATCAAAAGAAGAAGTTTCGAGTCGTGTTCAATGCTTCCATTCGAACAAAGGATGGCACTTTCTTGAATGAGCTCCTACATACGGGTCCTGCACTACAGACCGATATTATTAGTATTTTTCTGTGGTGCCGGATCATACATTTGCGTTGACATCCAATATCGTCAAAATATATCGCCAGATTCAAGTTGACGAACGCGATGTCGACTTCCAGCGGATCGTATGGCAGCCGTCTTCGAATCATTCAACAATTGGCTGATGATGAACATCACTGTTATCCCAACGCAGCTGACGTCTTGAGACGGTTGACCTACGTGAACTGCTTGTTCTTTGGGGCGGATGACATCAATTCCGCCCTTCAACTCAGAAACGAAATGATTGAACTCCTACGATGTGGAGGATTCCCTTTTCGGAAGTGGGTCGCCAAACATCTGTCTCTGACAGTGACCTTCCCGAGTGCGACCTCTTACGTCCGCAGTGGAAGGACCCCAACGAGGACATGTACCGATATAAGACGCCCAGAATTCAGCAATCAGCAGCGGAATGACCAATGGCAAGATTTCATGGACCTCCTCCCATCCGTGGACCAAATCCGCATTCCCCGTTGGCTGGGCACCTTGCCTCCTCCGACACCGTTCGATACGAACATGCAACCCTAAGCGTGCAGCGTCGTTGGACTGCCCCCGGCTTCTTCCGGTGAAACTCTGCGTCTAAGGCTTCCGCCCACACCTCCGCGCCGTATAGCAATATTGAGTATACGATGGACATAATTAGTCTTCATCTACTTGGATTGGGCCCGCCTACGTTTGCCATCAGCCAGCTTAGTGTTACAGTAAGCAACCTTCGACGTTTTCTCCGACGCCTGTCTAATGTGCTCGTAGAAGCTTAGCTTATTATTGAGCCATAGCCCTAAATACTTTACCGCCTTCTTGTCTCGATAGTCACATCTTAGATTCTTACCGATACAATAATGTCTATCCTCTTCCGCGTGAGTAATAATATCTCGTATTTGTGGATGACGAGTAGTAGACTGTGCTCCCGGACCCAGTTGAGTATACGCCTCATAGCCACGTTTAGTTTTCTCTGGGCCTCTTCTAGACTCCTAACATTAATGACAAGTAAGATATCGTCAGCGCATCCTACAAGGCTAGCCCCTTCTGGTAGCCCCGTTAAACTAACAAGGAGATGATCAGGGTTGCGGGTCCTGGATTTTACTAAAACTGCAGGAGGTATTTCTTTATTACAAATAATGAGACACGTGTCTCGGGGTTTTTGTGAATGGGGCCTTTTCCCGAAATGCAAGCTATTTTATGTTTAAAATGAACAATTTTCAATAAAAATGGTGTTTCTTTCTTTAGTAATATGTTTTCGAATATTTCAGTCATATGAATGGGCTAAAGAGTTTATAAAAGAAGGCAAAAAAAGCTTTAATTTAAGCTGTGTTTCATTAAAAAATGTCGATTTTAAAA
>JAPYZO010004927.1:0-14660 GCA_030522905.1 Torymus flavipes | reverse complement strand
AGTGTTATCTTAGAAATCTCAGTATTTTATTTATTTATAATAATATAATGAATTTTTATATTTCTGAGTTACATCTTAAATCAATTAAAACAACGATATGCAACCTATGAGTCCATCTTGAAAAAGCACTAACTATTTCATCTCCTCAAAGGAACACCAATTGCCAAACAGCCACCACTAAAACTTCACGCGCGCGGGCACACGCCTTACCTAAAAGCAACGGAAAAGCGACAAACCGTTTGTTCCTCTCTCTTATACATTACACACACACTCGCTCCCGCTGATTTTTCGATAGAAAACCCACTTACTCCTCGCGAAACCTCACCCATGTATGTCCCAAGTAGGGGGAAGAATCGCAATCGTCGCTTAGCCTCAAAAGCTGACGAAGTCGCGGCTGCTCGTCGCGCGTGGTGTGCGGTTACCCAACGTAAACGCGGCATATTTGAATACACGCGGGCGCGCGCACCAGCACTATTACGAGAATGAGGAGCAGCCGGACAATCGTGAGAGACTCCCAGCGAAACAATGTCGCCGCGGAGTGCGCGGCGCCGTTTAAAGTGGGGACGAGCCGCAAAACGGTAATAAAACGAAAGAGGAAGACGAGAGAAGGGAGAGAGGAGAGAGTGTGATGGGTTTTGCTTGTGCACGTAAAAGTGCATTGACGGAGGATGCCGTTTCAGGAAGATTAACGTGCTTTTTACTCACAAGTGTAATTTCGATTTCCGTTAAATTTACGCTCTAGCATTTTTGTTGTTAAGTTGTACTGCTGTTGCCGTAAAGTGATCGTTAGTTTGGTTTAGCGGGGAAGTGAAAAAATCATTAAATACACTGATTCCATCGTTGATAAGACAACGATCACTGATAACTGAAAATCGATAAAACCTTCTCCTTACGAATACTTAAACATGCAACTTCAGCACTTTCTACAAACGTTTTAGAAATCACTGCAGCTTATCTCCCAAAATTTTTCGCATCCGCAAGCATAACACGCAAACGGTATGGAAAGCTTATTATATGTAGTACACAGTGTCTCCTCGGTCACTTCCCGTTAAGCGGACCCGCCTACGACTGCATTTGGTAGGCCAAAGAATGTTCGTGCACGCGCGACAGCAGTTGTGTAGTGCACTGTGCTACAACTACCACACTACTACTGAGATAGGATCGTACGAGCAGATACGGCAAAGCGGAAAACAACGAAATAAAAGAGCATAAACAAAGACGAATCGCGAACAAAACAGCCTTGCGGAAGCTTTTTTTTTCCTTTCAGCGGGAGAAGTCAGTTGAGCAGAATCGGTAATAACTCTTTTAGTGAGATAAAGCGGAGCTGGAATGTTGAGCTTAGATTTACTGCGAGAAAAATGCAATTTTGTTTGCCAGATGAATGATTAGTTGGATTATTTTTAATTCCACTTTAAATGGTTGTAATAACTGGTTTTTGTGATGGAAAAATTTACTGATTTCAGGAGTAGATTTATGTGTCTAAAAACGTACAAAAAAGCGGTAAAAGAAGTAAAATAGCCACAATCGTAAAATAATATATATCATAAGCAAAAGTAACACATTTGTGTAAGAAAAATGGTTAAATTATACGATCTATTTCTGACGCTTGCGCGAAAACGGAAAGTAAGCAGATGATTACTACGCGGCGTGGTAAAATGCGCGAGAGTAATGCGCGATGCAGTCGGTATAGGGGAAAATTCAATTTCACTCGGCATTTAGCGAAACATATTCCTCCGTTAATTAAGTGAGTACGACTTTACTTACACACACACACACACCTCTATCCCATCACGCTAATTTTCTTTCTCCACGATTAATCCCATTTCCATCTCACTTTCAAAAGCCCAGTTTTGAAAGTTTCCGCAACAATCGATCCTCGCTTTCTTCCTTCACATCTTCTGCATGCACACCGTTTCTTACATGCATAATAAGATCAGTGTGTACGCATTCAAATACGCTAGCAAAATAGAAAATTCGCGACGCGATTATCGACGACAGCGGCGGCGAAATCAGTAAGTCGATCTGTAATGGATAGAGACGAGGCAAGAGGGAGAGAGAAATAAAATTTTGAGGCCGCAGCCTACATTCGTGACGTAAGAATGAAAATAACGTTGATTTGGAGCACGGCGACAACGCCGACAGCGCTGCTTTTAACAGTACACCAGACTGCTGCATATTTAGGAGCCGTTTGCGTACACGCGCTGCTGTCTCTTTCGCTCTCTCTTTCGATGAGAGCAAGAGAGACATTCGCAGAGATGTACTTTACCGCGATCGATATACTTTTGTCGCCTTATTCTATTCAGCTTCCTCGTTGCGCTTGTTTTCGCCTCGTCGTCGTTTATTTATACCCGACTGTATAACGTATACAAGAAGTGACCTGGTGTTACGGAAGGAGCAAAAAGTGTAAGGTCGATTTTGGTAAACATTGAAAACGCTTAGTTTCAGATTAAAAAACGTGTCGATGTCGCAAAAAAAAATGTTATTGATTTGCATGATCGAACACGATAAAGGTTGCTTCAACCTACGAAATTCTATGTATATAATATACCTTGCGTTATTGAATCGTTGTTCCCGCATAAATTCAATAACTTAATAAATACAATGCGGTTATAAAACCGCCTCTACAATATATCTTACACGCGTTATTAAATTCCGAAGATATCCGACAAAAGTACATTACCGCAGAATATACAGTACACACACAGACACACAACGGACCTCTTGAGTAACATCAAAAACTACTTAAAGTCACGTCGCTCTGAAGAACCATAAATATCCGCAACTCGCAAAGAGAGAGGGCGCGCCGCTATACGTTTCTCTCTCTTTCTCTTACTCACTCTCTTCCTCGCAGTATCGGGCAATTGCATCGATGATCGATCGGGTATAGCATTTCTTTGGAGAGAGAGAAAGTACGCGCTCGGCGGCTGCTGCACGCTGCCATTCGCACTGCGCCCCGTTTTTTTCGCGCTTTTCCTCGCGAGATAAAGACATCGATCAGTCCCGCTCGCTCGCACACACGCACGCACGCGAACGAGAAGGGCTGCGCCGATCTCGCGCGCGAGAGAGCGCAAAAAATCCGTGTAACAAGTTGACGTAACTCGGACGCGAGTAAGAGAAAGAGAGGGACGCGCCTTCCTTTTTCCCAAATAAATTGCCTTTTTCGCGGGAGAGTATATATATACGTACGTTGCAGAGCGGAATGTAAATTGGTGTATATGGACGTGTCGCTTTTATTGCGCCGAAGGCTCTTTCACCAATTACTTTGCCGCGCGGAGAGCCAGAAATTCGCGCAAGGTTGCGATTCAATGATGCGCCAAGAGAGAGAGAGAGATGGGATGTATGGGAGGCGAAGGGCGGAGAAGGGACAAAGAGAGGTGTATAAGAGGCCGCAGCGACGACGTGAATTGATGGCGAGGCGAGGTCCGCTGAGGTAAACGTGTACAAAGGTTGCGAAACGGGCCGCTGAATTAAAAATAAAGTTGAATTTAAATGAGTATTAATAAACGCTCGTATATGTTTTTAATACGAGAATTAGTTAGAAATCGTCAACGAAAACGTTTACCGAGCTTTTTACCCTACCTCGTCTCTGGGCAAAATGCAAACATATACGTTTTTGACCTGATTATCCGCCACCAGCGTAGACCACGATCGCCGCGCGCACGAAAAAGCTTTATACTCTGCTTATTAAGGCCTGACGACGAGACGGAACGGAACGGAGCGAGAAGAAGAAGAAGAAGAAGAAAAAAGGAGCCTTGCTCGTGGGTCCTTGCATTCTATAAAGCGGTTCCGCTAGCCAAATTTCTTCTCCACGTTCCATCGATCAACTGCGACGACGCGCGGATCGCGCTCACGGGTTACGACGATGGTGTATATACAGCGCACATAGGCAGTGACTGCGCGTTTTCTGATGTAGCGTATTAGAAAAAATTCCGATACGGTGTTTATCTCTTTAAGTAGTTCATTAAACGGCTACGTTTTATACATATAATGGAAGAAAGTAATAAAAAGATTGGTATGCCTGTATCTGAAAGTGAAGATTTACGAAAGTGTCTTGTCGGCCGTTATAGTATAGGTTCGCTCGTGCGTGTCCACTGAAATGCGTTCAAGCATATAGATATTCGCGCGCGCTAAGTCGCTCTCCCTCCTGACTTACAAGAGATGAGAATTTAATAGTATGCCAAACAGCAGAGATTCGCGTGTAAATCGAAATCACTAACAGCGACCGAATAGAATTTGTTTCCGAAATCAGGCCTGCTGTCGGCTCATATTACAAATCCTTCGATTTTATTATATAAGGCGGTATATGACAGTAGTAGCGTGTCTCTCGCACCTTGGATCATAAATTTTAATCGCTCGCGTCTGGATGAAATGAAGATATCGCACGTATATCGGCGGAAGTTATTCAATCGTACATACATATACATACAACTTTGAAGTCGACGAATTTTTAATTATATATACCGCATGAATTTATGTAAACACAGGAAGCGGATTTTAACTCTCCAAATTGATTAATTATCGTCTCACGAAGATAAGGCTGTCGTGCCGCGCTCACGTCCACGCGCATTACTCACTTTCAGGTCGGAGAGTGCATCTATCCCACATGCGCTCCACCCATCCACCTTTCCTCATCATCGACAGAACGAAAACATTTATTCAAAGCTAATGAAGCGCTCTATACGAAATCAGGCACACACATACACCGGAAAGCGAAAAAAAAGCGCATCGGGGTAGAGAGAAAGGAAGGCGCGGGCTGTGCTGCTTCTCTCCCGCGGATGAAGAAAGAGGAGAGGATGATTGCGTCGAAAATGAGAAACAATGATCCCCGTCGTCGGGCGGCACGTGAATATTTCATGAGCGCTCGCGAGAGCCGAGAATGGCCGCACGGGAGAAGGGAGATGCGCGGCAGGAAGCGCGCGCACGCGGGCGAATTAGGGCGAGGTTTCTCTCATCCGAGTGCAGACTTTTCCGTTATGCAGAGAGAAAGAGACAGAAAGACTGACCGACCGGCCGATCGGTTAATATCGGAAATTTTCATGAAAATCTATGCCTCGATTTCGAGAGATAATGCATGCAGGACGCGACTTTCCTCTCGGTCTCGTTTTACTATTCTGTTTCCGCTGCGGGCGTAATGATGTGGTGTGTATACAGGTATAGCGGCTGCCACAACGGTATGGATTCGGTTTCACTTGTTGTCCTTTCCAGTGACAAATTTTCATGATGGAGTATTAGTGTTATAACGGGGGCTAGATTTGATTACGACACGACGATAGTGTAGAGTTGCCTTTGTATAAGATGTTAATACGAAAATTTCTATACACGCTTACGTATTTTAATTTTTAATTCCGCTCGAGCGTGACATTTAGAAAAAAACAGTTTTTGATTTCATAAAAACGGGTTTTCTCGCGCTAGCTACGCTCTGGATTAAATATTCAATGATCTTTCCTACAATGTGAGTATTTTCAATATCAATGGAAAAACGGATTGCAGCTGGAATTAATGAGGCGCGCGCCCGATCGAGTTACTGACAGCAGGAGAAATTTATGTGGCAAATGAAATATCCTTATGATGGATTAACGCCGTATTTAGCGTGTAACTTGTCAAATTCGTTACTCCACCAGTGTCGATACATTTTCCCCTCGTTCGTCCCTTCATAGGTTTAAAAAAATTAGCCTTGTGACAGTAATCTTATAACGTTATATAGCACCGAAAAATCAGGTCGAACGTCGAAAAATTCTCTCGCAGCGATCACTCAGCCGTGAAATCTAATATCGATATAACATAAAATAGCTTAATTAATTCCCCTCAATACCACTCCTCCAAAAACACTTCCATCGTCGGATTTTCTCTCCCACGAGTTACAAAGAGAAACCGCGCGTGATATCCGTGAAATTCTACAATGTCAGGTGTAGAGATCGAGAGACGCGCGTGCGGTAGTAGAAAACCGAAAAGGCAAAAAAGCGCGCGCTAGCTGAGAGAAAACGTAAAAACGACCGCAAGCCCGACTTTTCCGCGTGTGTATATATACACGAGAGTAGAAGATTGCTTCTACAGCGCGTGCAAATCCGCGACGACAGCCGTACCGTGCGTATATACATCTCGCGCGTCCCTAATGGCGTTGTTCCCTCCGCGGCACTATACGACGATATCGCAGCCAATCGCGCGTCTGCGACCACAAGAAAAAGCGCGCGTTCTCACATTTTGCACGCGCGCCGCGACGTAAGTGTCGTGTGATGAGGATGATGCGAGCGGATCCCCGAGATGCGAAACTTGTCACTTGGCGTAGCCGACGACTCATTTCCAGATATACCTAGCTGCGCTGCAACGCAAGAGAGAAAGAGACAGAGAGAAATCCGTGTCGTCGCAGCACACATCAGAAGCTCATGCTACTCGGCTCTGCGCTGATTTTTTTTTTCTCGCGTATTTGTTATTCCGATTAGTCGTCGCTCCTTTTTGCATGATTTTTCAAAGTCAATTTCGTACAGCTTTATAGTCCTCACGAGGAGTAGAGGCGACTCGATTGCGCCGAGAAGCGTTTTGTATAAAAACTGACCGACAGTCCATAACAGTAACTCATCATTCATGATTCCGATGCGGTGAATAATGACACTCTGCACGCGCTCCGGCGCGCACGGGCACACCGGCGGATTATGGCCAGTTCGATATTACTTTTAATTATCTTTAATGATGATATAAATCTCGGCGTCGTAATCAGTGGGGATTGTAATTTAGTGACGGGGAAAAAATTCGAGCTGGAATGCAGTTTCAGATATCGCCTGGAAGAGTATATATACGTAGGTACGCGCGACGATATATATTTTTGTTAACATTTACGTAAGATTTATGTAAAAAATGATTTGATTATGTGCCGTAATACATTCGCCGTGTACTTTCTAATCTTTGTTAATTTAATCAACTCAACTGCCGTAGAAATGGGTCACTATTCTTATTGCTACTATACCGCGGCTGCTACCATCAATATTCAAGATCTACGTTACAGGAATCCATCAAAGCCTCAGCACTAAGAACATTGTTTCCTCCTATACATTCTTCCGCAAAATTTCAGGAAGTCTATACAACCCTGTAACTGTAACGATCGAGTCCATCGACCTCCGACCGATACCGGACGCACCGCAAGAAATCGGAACCGCCGGAAAAAGCGTCGATAAAGGCGCATCGTCGAGAACAGCGATTCAACGGGTTAGGGCGAGAGAGTCAGATGACCGCCAGATTGCTCAAGAGCGGTGGCGGAGCCAATGTGGCGTTACAGGCGAATATTACGCAACCGCCGAGAGAGGCGTCCGAGAGCTGTCACGGCGCCTGCTGCTGTGCTGCCGCCCCACTGAAGATAAATAATAACGCGGAGCGAGTGATCCGTCTTTCGGAGGAGAGACGATGTCGAAAGATGCTCCAGATCTTCTTGAGATGTCACGATAGATACTCGATACTCAGCCGACGAGGCTGACGAGGTGAAATTTCATGCTAATAGGAGCGGAATCCCATTATGATCCGCTCGCGCGAGCGCCGGTTTTCAATGTCCTCCGGTGAGTTTATGGGGCACGCACGCGCATCTGCATGCATGATGGTCGCGGGATCGTGAGGAGATCGCTGGGAAGGGGTATTGGGAAGATTATACCTGACGATGATCTAGATTCGGTCTTGCAAAAAGTGAAGAGAGAAAAAAAAGTGATAAACTTTGGAAAAAGAAGAGAGATGCCTGGATCAGCGAACTGTCCGTCATAATTATATCGATCGAGATATGTTGAATTCTATTTTGAATTCGAAGGTAATCCTCTCCGGGTGCCGTGTGACCGATGCGTCTAGCTTTTTTGATGAGTCAAAATATTATAAGCTTTTGAAATCGAAATCTGTTATTAATGACTTTCTCTCTGCATAATGTTAGGGTAGGTTGGCTATCCGAGTCATCGGAGAAAAAACTGTCATCCGCAGTGACAGATCGAAATTTTGCATAGCGCGCGCACGCTTTTGAATTATTCAGTTATGTAAAGATCGCATAGGGTAGCAGAAAAAACATTCGTATGAGAAAAAAAAAGACGAAGAAGATTATTAATACTAATCGCCAAGTATATCCTAAAAGATTGCTCTAGATTAAAAAATTAATTAAGCTGCAATCACAATAAAACTGCAATACATCAAAATGATTTTTTTCTTTCGCCTGCAGATAAGCTATCGAGAGAAATTTCGACTAATGGCTATTCCGATATAAATAAATAAATTACCCGGCTATAATTATCTGAAACATTCCTCGCGCGAGTTGGCTGGGAAACCACGTGCCACTCGGGACGACCGCGCCTGCGCAAAAAATCTCAAAACTTTCTCAATGTAATCCCGAGCGGCGCGTCGAGTGTTTATCGAAGATTTCACAAGTCGATTATAAATATTTCCTTTGGAGCGCACACTTTCGACCGTTCGTCTCGCTCTTCCTCGCTTCTAGCGCTCCTCGTCGTCAATTGAAATTCTCGAAAGGATAACAAAAACATCATAGGAGCGCGCTCCTGGCGAAGATGAAAATGTACCAAAGCAAACATGACACACACACACACGCTACGCTTAAACATCATCATCGGCCGTCACGATCATCATCATTGGCTCACCTCGATTTTCATTCAAAAGGAGCGAAAATGCTCGAGAGTAGGAGAGAGAAAAAACATTCATCGTCTTAATCATCGCGCGACGGCGAAAATGGACAATTGGTGAATAAACAGCGACTAATAGCTCCGATGCGCGCGCGCGCGCAAGCTAGGAGTAGACTTAAAAAGGCGATGGCTCGGTCGCGTCAGCGTTGCTCTGCCCGCATGATTGAGAGGTTTCCCGCGCTCGCGTCTATATATATAATTAGTCAACGCAGGGATCGGCTTGGTTTTTACCTATATGCATTTTGCAATTATTTTCATCCCGAGAAAATAACAAGAAAAGATGAGGAAACCGACCGAAAAAGCACACCGCGCGCCATTACAAAAACAAACAAAAAGGATATAGGCGCGCGCGAGAGGAATCACGGATGACACGTTCGCATTGTTCGCGCGTCACATCTTGCCTCATACGCACTTATGCACTCTCTCAACGACTCTTGGCCTCCTCCCGGACGCCTATTAGGGTCACAAGCTTCGCGCTCGCGCCTGCATGCGACGTCTGTAAAAGTGGCGGAAGTCGGAGCGCGAATCGATTGGTCGCGGCTGCTCTCTGGCGCAGGCTGATTACCCCGAGCTGCCTTCTCTCTCTCTCTTTCTTCAACAAGGACGATGGGAGAGAGAGAAGTGAGGCCGCCGAGCGATTCCTCGTATAAGGCCGAAAGACAAAACGAAAAAAGCTGCGGGCGCGATAAAAAGACGTGTATATAAAGAGCGCGAAGGATGCGGCGTATAATCCTTTACAAGCGAAAGCCGATATCCAGATTCTGATGGCTGCACGGGAATTCGGAGAAATGAAGAGCGGCCGTGCTTGGGAGCGTCCCACCGTGCGGCAACACCTTTTTTCGTGTGTGTATATACACACACATACACCTTTTGCTCTTTTATACTTTCGAGGAGAGGGTTAACGGTGCGCTGCGTGTCCGCGATCAAGGATGAGGGCAGGGAGTGAAAACCCGGCGCCGAGCGTGTTGCAAACTGACCGTTAGTGTGTATATATACATATACATGTGCACACACCCGACGAGTCTGTTTTTCCAGGTACAATATCGCTCGCTCCCGCCGCGACAACGTTACGATATATATACACGGACACGAGGGAAAAATATAGCGCACATTAGATAAGTCACGTGGTGCAGGATGTGTAGCGAGCGCTGCTATAGTCGTCGCCCAAGAGCGAGCGCTCTCGTATCTTATCTCGCGTAGCCTCGATCTTTGTATTTAAATTGCATTCTGCGCGCGAGCGCGCTGATTTGCGTACGGCGGCGAAGATCGTTTTTTCAGATCGCTTCTCTCCGGCGTCGCGCTTTGACGCTCGTTAATGCACCTGGAATTTATATATATCTACGTGTGTGTATATCGGAGCGAGCTCTGTGTCGCGGCTTTCGCGCGCTTTTATTCCGATTGTGATTCTGTGCGGAGCGTGATGACAATTAAGAGCGGCGATATATCACGAGCGCGCCGAGGAGATTTGCAGCGACGTATGTAACACGTCGATACGGAGGATTTGCGGAGTGTCCGACTAGAGTAATAGAGCGCTTTTTATGTAGATGTTGTTGCGATCGGTGTTTTTCATTGTATGCGCGCGGGAATCATCGATTTCATTAGCCGCGCGGTCTGAATAAGGTCTGTAGTGACGATCTCTTTTTTTTATCTAGGAGTTCATTAGCGTGGACAAGTAAGCTGTCGGTTCGCTTCCTAGCGGACAAGACCGTATATGTGTCGTAATTAAATAAAAAAAAAAAGCTCCAACTAATTGCTACGTTGACGTGGGTTCATTATTCAAAGATGAGTAATTTTTTCAACAAAGTATCTCAGTAGCCTTGTTTAAAAGAGCATAAAGAGCATGTAAAGTATCGAGCAAACCTTGCCGATTTTACTTCCAAATCGGCAATTAAATTTGAAAAATAACCAAGCTCTATACCTATATTGTGTACTGAAGACAAATGCACCGCCTATGAAGAAATCAAACGAACCATAAACAATCTAATTCGAGCCGACATTAACAGCCATTACGCGCTATTACATCCGTGAATCGACGATATTCACGTCTAATAGCGCACGTATACAAGAGAGTTGGGCAAACACATCACTAACACACACGTCGTCGTCGCAGTCGTCCAGTGTGCACAATCAGCAGCGGAAGTCTCGTCTCCGGCAAATTGAAACATCGCGCTGTTACATCTCTCATTTATAGGTATATATATCGCGATATGGACAAAAAAGGCCTCGGCAAAAAGAAAAGGAAAACCTTCTGCGCGCTATTATACCGATCTCTCTACATTATCGAGCCTGTTCGAAATGGATATTTAATGCCCGCGCGCGTGCACATGCTAATACCGCCGCAGCTTCCACAAACACGTGTAATATGTACTGTTCCGCGCATGCATGAGAGCAGGACATCTTACCTTATATATATATAGATTGTCCCGGGAGGTGGGGAGGGCACGTCATAAATAATAAACGCGTCTCTCGCGGAATCTCGTGCACAGACGTTCCGTGGTATTAGCATACGCCGAGGATAGATTATTTTACTCGATATATATTGTGCGCTGCGAGATGCGCGCTTTTTTGCTTACATCATCGCCGTCCGATACATATTCATCTGCTATAGCTTCGCGTGCACCTGACATCTTTGCCGCAGACGACGACGATTGCTCGAATTAGTCGTGGAAGTATGAGACTTTGAAGAGAGAGGGGCGAAGACAATGGAAGGTCTGGTTTCACGAAAATGGACTCATCGCCGAGAATGGCATCGCGATGCGACGGCGACAGTTTGATGCGTCAGAGATAATGATGAGGCGATGCTGATGATGATGATGATGATGAGTCGTTCCTGGAAAGATGCGCGAGAGGAGCGGATACTGCCATATAGCGAAGCACATCGGCCTTTTTAGAGGATAGACGCGACGTGTATTACGCAGTAGTTTATTAAATATGACGGAAGAGTGGGGGAGAGCAGGTAGTTCTCAATTTTGAAAAGCCGCGTTACAGGAGCAGATCGTGTTTATTAATAAAATGTTATATTAATAAAACGCGGAACGATACAGCCGTAAAACCGTCGAGATATTTTTAACAATTTAATGAGGGGGGCTATATAAAAGATATACACATATACGAAACTCTTCCTTTAATAATTCATTAATAAATCACATTAAAAATTTTTCATAAAATAACGATGCCTTTTACAGATACCTTATACTCTCTTATAAGTAGGTGAACGTCGTATGCCTTATAAGTATAAGTCTTTTGCCGAAGGTCGCGCGCCGCAGCGGATCATTAATTACGAAAAATTCGTGTTTTACGATCGAAAAGTTCTGATTGTTCGCAATCTTAAAACTCGCCGGAGTAAAATCATATCCTCGCCTCTAGAAGATTACCTACCCACACGTACACACTTACACACTCACGTCGATGCTTGCGATAAAAAGGTGGTTCCGGAAGAGCAGCTCGCGAAGCCTTGCGTCGTCGAGGCCACGCGTTCAAGGAGGACGAAGACAAGCTCGCTCGCGCGACGAAAAAAAAGGAAGACGCGAAAGAAATCGAGAGCGCGGGGCGATTGAAATCTTCTTTGAGGCTCGTATGACAGCGCATGCATGTATATGTACGTGTAGAGTGCGGGGGCCTCCTTCAAAAGTAACGAGCGGTAGTGAGCGGCCGAAAGAGAAGGGCGCGGCGAGCCTCGCGAAAAGAGCAGCAGCGCGCGCGTTCACTTGGAAGAGAAAGAAATATCATATATACCGAGAGAGCAGCAAGCGAGGACGAGAGATGCACCACCCTGCTGCAGCAGCGGCAGCTTTCTAGAAGCCAAAAACTGGATTTCTCGCGAGTGAAGGCAGCTCTCGCGTGCAACGATTCACGTAGCCCTGAAATATCGCGGCGAGGCGAGGCGAGCGAGAAGGATGATGCTCCACTTTGCTTTGTGCATTATTGTAGATGATAAAGCCGAGCACCGGTCGACAGTTTTTCTGTTGCCCCGAGCGAGCGACCGTTAAGTTATTCAGCCGTGGATTACGAGTTTTCTCTCTCTTAGGGCCGCCGCGCTGGCTTATAATTGATATGCGCCTAGGTATAAATAAATTTTCTTTTAATTTCGGAGTGAGACGTGGGAGCTGCCGAGTTTTAAAATGATGAATAAGCGCGGGGATAGTCGCTGTGTCGTCGAAAGGTGTTAACGTTATCCTTTCACTGTCGTGTTCAACAAGTTCCATTACTTACTTTATCGAGGCTCGAGGGGCCCTCCTGTTATTTATGGGTCGCTGGGTACACGAAAAATCCACATTTACAATGATAATGGCCGCTGTGAAAAATTGCGCTTTATATAAGTGCACGTACATTGTTGAGCCTACAATACGCAGAAGAATTATAACGAGCCGAAATCTTGTGTACAATTACCTCTCTGCAAACCTAATGAATTAATTAAGCCCGCTCGTTAACTTCATTAAACGCCCCTCCGAAAAAGCCAATCGGATACAATTTCAATTTTCCATTTAAAATTCCTCAACCTCTCCGCGCATATATATCCTCGCACAAAAACCAGAGCACACACACACACACACTTGCATACCTATAAACATCCACTCCCGTTCTCTCTCTCTCACTCAAGAAAAGGCAAAATTGAAGGTGCCGAGCGACTGCTCACGCGCACTTTCGGATTTCTTAGCGGGAACCGGTAAATTCTTTTTTGTTCCTATATACACATACATATACACACACCCGTCGCAAAGCTGACACGCGACGGGCGCGCGGACAACTGGAAGCTCATCGCGAGGAGGGAGTAGCCGCTTTGCGCGTGAATCGAGGTTGAAAGTGGATGTACTTTCCTCGGCGCGCGCGTGAGCGAGCGAGTAGCGCAAAACCTTCGAACTTTCACACCTTTTAAGTAATCGGCGGTAGGTAGAGGTGTATATACGTATCATTGCGCGGCAGAACCGATGTACATGCAGCTCCCACGCTCGCGCCAGGCCATTTGTGCGTGAATTTGTCGATGCGGGGGGTGCAACTCAATCTCTCTCTATCTCTTTCACGGCGTGTCTAGTGTTGCATGAGAGATGGAGTCGATAATGAAGACGGCCGTAAATCGAGTGAGCGAGAAAGAGAATTGGGCTGTAGTTTTCGATGAATCGTGGTCGTGGGATGCGCGAATGATTGTGAGTTATTGTTTGGCTTGATGCGCTCGCTCGCGTTATTATATGGATTTTACGCGCGGGAAGAGGTATACGGTTATGTTATATGCAGAGCAGAGAGTCGACGCAATATGATTGGCGCTAATATTCAGTTTGGTCGAGCTGTTCATCATGAATCATCCTTCGCAAAACTACACGTCACGGTCGTATAGGAAACATTTTCCTTGAAGTTTTTGAAGCTTTAATTTTTATCCATAAGTATATGAAAAATTATAATGCTAGGTACAACGATGTTGATATGGTAATTACAGTATTTAGAGTAGATCTTTACGAAAACACTGTACAGCGTTAATGAAGTGTTTAAAAATCATTAATAACGGCTAAGTAATAATGTTCACGAAGAAAACTTTTAATAGCTTTTCCGCGTGCGCGCGGGACAAAAAGTTATAGTATCCATTGAATGATGTAGCTAGCACGCGGCGATTATAAAAGAGCTTTATAAGTATTAATTAAAAAATAAGTATTATTAAAAGTCGCGGAAGACCATTATTCATAACACGCTATTTAATGTAGATATTTAAATTTAATTATATACACGCGCACACGCCTCACTCGTAGGACGCGCGGTAGCTAACGATCTCAACAATACCCTACAAACGATCCTTTCATCACCCACAAAATTCACCCACTCCCAAATAACTTTTCCAAATCCAATATATAATAACCTGCACCGCAAAAATAATGTAATAATCTCCCAGCAACCCACGAACGCAATCATAAATTCTCTCTCCTACTACTCTGCCTGCGCGCGCGCGCGCATCGCACTATACGGTAGACCGATTTTCAATTTGACGCGGTGATTTACGTCCCATCGTACTCTCTC
>JAPYZO010004926.1:0-17147 GCA_030522905.1 Torymus flavipes | reverse complement strand
CGCAGTCGTGAATTTATATTACTTTCCAAATATACCTGTCTACAAATTTTTGAAGCTTGTCGCCATAATTACTCTGTTGTATTTTTATCTGGCGACTTGAATCATCGGATTGCTATGGCATTGAAAAGCTTTGCAAAGTATAAATAGTACAATAAAAAGTTTTGGATGGAAAAAATCAAACTGACGAAAGTAACATGCTTGTAAATATTTGTTTGGAAAGTGTATACCTAAATATTTATACACCAAAGTAGTTAGTGCTATTGGTATTTATGCAAATAACGTCGTGGGAGTGTATTTCTGATTGCTCAGCCTCGGGCTATAATCTGTTCGGGACATTAGCTTTCATGTGTTTGTCAGACCGACTGGAACCGCTGGCTGGCAATTGTAGGTTGTAGCCTCCTGTAATAGATTCTTACGTGATCCGTACAATAGTATATACGTGAAATATAGAGAAATTTATGCGTTACATTTTTTTCTCTTTTTTTGTTTTGCAGTACTTTTGATTCCATCGAGTTGCAATGTTTTTTGCTCCATTGTCATCGGTTTATTTGTTTTAAACAGATTATTACTAAAGACAAATGATAAACGTCATCGCTTAATGTCGACATTCTTATCGTTATTCAAATGTAGATAACGTTAAATGTAAATTTAATCGTTGTAACATCGAATAACAATACGTCAAAAATTAATTATACAGTTATTGCAGGTGATATAATTTTATTATTCAATATTTTCTATCCGTGCGATCTTATAAGCTTACTTGAGCCAGGGCAAATTTTGAGCATATTCTTTTGTTTTTGCTTTTAATGATTATGACTTCCATAAAATTGGAGTTTGCGAGTAATTTACCATCTTCCGTAACTAAACATTGCATACTTCTAAAATTAAAAAAAAGAAATTTTCTGTAATAATTCTTTTTATTTGGAAATTAAAATTATGATTTGAAAATATCGAATTAATATATATGATAAAAGCCTGATTATACTGACGATTTTATTTTATCAAAATTATGAAATCAAAATATCCATTTAGATGGAATTGGATAATACTGGATGATAATATCACTGTTTGTATTTTAATACTGCTTCGTACAGTTTCTATTAGGATTATGATACGTTATCAACAATATAAAAAACTAGTTTAATCTAGTTTTACTCTCCTAGGCAATTGGAAGTCTTTTCATTTCAACCGCTTCCATAAAAATGTTCAACTCTTGTTCATTGATTTTACTTGTAAATAAGATGTTATGTGTAGTTCTTCTACTTCATTCGTTACCTTTTCATAACTGGTTTCTTTAATATCACATTGGATTCTATAAAATATTTTTCTAAAGAAAGTCTGAATTTAGAAACAGATACGTTAATTCATATAGCTCTGGTAACGATGTTCCAGTTGACTTCAAATAATGATAGGTTCTAACATCAGATGATAAACGGTCTTCTCCTGATTGACGGTATTACTTCAGAGCTGGATTTACTATAATTGATTCAATGAGTTTGATCGCTTGTCTCAGTGTTTATACGTATCTTATTATCATTGTTGTCGCATGAATATTGGCAATCCTCGTTGGCGACAAATAAATCTTGAGACGAATAACAACGCACAGACAAAATAACGGTTCATTTTTTCAAATTATTCTGTTCTAATATGGACCATACAATCGAATGTAAAAATTATGCCTTCGTCGAACGTTATCATAGCTTTATCGCTTTACAATTTTCTTCGCGCAATTCAAACCTATATGTCAGAAAACTATAGAGCAACTCGTCACTATCTCAATGAGATACGATTTTCGGGCAAGCGGCGTACCGAACTTTTTTTTCTATGCATACCATCTCGTTCGACTATCATATCGGATTTCTAAATATCGTTATCTCCTCCGACATTCATATACCCTCGTGAGAAAGAACCCGCTCGA
Organism: Torymus flavipes; assembly: GCA_030522905.1. Lineage (NCBI taxonomy): Eukaryota > Metazoa > Arthropoda > Insecta > Hymenoptera > Torymidae > Torymus > Torymus flavipes. Next base: position 15,229 of record JAPYZO010004926.1, on the reverse strand, counting down.
AAAAAGTGCAGTCAAAGAGAGAAAGAGGCAAACAGCAGAAAGCCGAATGATCTAAAATTCACAGATACGCGCATTATTTTCCATTGAGCGGCTGTGTCTCGCACACAATACGTATGTACATATTGTTGACTATAACTCGAATTTTTTTTTTTTGAGCTCATCTGCTATACATGCACACAGAAAGATACCGAGAGGGAGATAAATACGTATACGTAGGTATGCATGTATGCAAGTCCGCGTCGATCGCCTATCGTCCAAGCGGTTATTATGATGCAAACGTCGCTACCGCCGCTGCTGCACACAAAGTTGAACATTTGTGTGTGCTTGTGTGCATGTGTGTTCGTGTTCGTGTGGAAGAGCAAGAGAGAGAGAGAGAGAGAGAGAGAGAGAGAGAGAGAGAGAGAAGGAGAGAGCTTCCGACGCGTCTGGCGGCCCGCTCGAATTTATCTGTCGAGTCGGGCCGATTGCGTAATTGCACTCGAACGCTGCTCTGCACGATTCATATATATACGCTCTTGCGCGTAGCTATGTATCTGCGTGTGTGTGCTCACATACTTGCACACACGGGTATTCACTCCAGCGACGCGAGATAACCGCGCATTACTCGCACGCGAGAATTACGCGTGCGCACCGATATGCAACGAGACATTTGGAATGAGGGAGCAGAAGGTGGAGATAGAAGATTTATTTTCTTGTTTGCGAGACAAAGATGCGAGAAGAAAAGAATGGCAGACAAGTAGGGCCGCGAGGAACTTTTTCGTGTGGAATTCGTTTGTGAATTTATTTTCGATAAGCTGTATCTATATATAAACAACTTGATTGATTTAGTTGGTGTTATAAAAAAGTTGGCAAATAATTCGAAGCCGCATAAACATTCGCTCAAGTCACCAACGTCACAATTTTTTTGTAGGAATGCGAAAAATTTAACTGACTTAGGATTGCTGACTGCCTCAGAATACACGATGGCTTCGCCATTTCGTGCCTCAGATTTGTCTGGTTCATCTAATCATAGGAATTTACACCATGGTTAGATAAGTCAAAAGTATGAGATAAATAAAGAAAATTACTATTTACTTAAATAATTTCTTCCTGACTCAAAATCTTTAATAATGTTATTTCGAGGCATTACATAAAAAGTTACGATAATAATTTAACTTGACATTAATTAGATTACTTATTTACTGATACAACAATATTAATAAACTTCTCTGCATTCAGTTTCCAATAAATGAGGGAACTCAAGTATGTCTGCAAATAATACGTACCGTATTACTATCATCTTTTCCATGCAAAAAATGTGATAGATTAGCCACAAGAGCAAATGAGACCAACGCTCAATGGAAATACAAGAGGAAAGACAATAACAAGACTTTGCGCGCGTACATGTGCGTAGTCAACACATAGAAGGATAGACAAATAAGCGAGAGAAAGAGCTCGCTTAGATATATAGTCTCCGATGAATTGAATTTTTCAGAGGAGATTAATGGAAAGAATTCATAATGACTGTTTTGACCGCGCGAATCCATCTAAACTCACAGCCTGGCTGAAGGAATTTTTATCTCCGTAACGGTTGATTTAGCACAACATCAATGGCGAAAAGGAAAATGATTTCTGCAATAAAAATGACGGCTCATGGGTGACATTTTTGTGGCTCGTAGACAATTTCCTACATTGAAAAATTTAGCGATTCGGGTCGAGAATGTTGAACCGGTCAGTTGATATCTTTGCTTCGTGAATGTGAAAGAGTGAGAAAGATAAAGATTAAATTAATAATGCACATAGTAGGATACACTATGTAGGAAAGTATTCACATTCTAGCAAATCGAAGTAATGTAAATTTAATGGTAGAGTCAAGTAAATTAGATAACATTTATCATTCTTTATTGATTTATTTTAAAATGGGAAGTTAGAGAGGGGAAGGTGGTTCGTGGTGGGGATAAGAGAAGTGAAGAGGGTATGGGTATATAAGAAGGGATATCACGGATTTCATTTCAGTCTCTGAGGAGGAGCCGGAGCGGGCTCAAAACATTGGACAATTTGGTGGTGGTGGGCAGTCAGATTGTCCTATGCTAACAATATTTTTTTCCAGGTTTAATCAAGTTTATAGCACGGTGTGACCTTAGTCCGCACTTAGGTCACGTCTATCCGTGACTTAAGTAGTCGATTATTGCACCGTGTTTATCACACTCGCTACGCTCGCGCGCTAACCTCCCGGTACAAAAATGGTACACTAGTATCGAAATGTACTATTTCTTAATCATTTTAAATAATGTATTTATTAAAAATTTTATATTAAAATATACATTTAAAAAAATTATTTGATGTAATTTATCAATTCTCTTTGAGAAAGCATTCTGCTAAAGCAGTTAGCAGCGGCTTTTTTTTCAAATTTATTTTATTGAATTTAAAAGCATTTACGTAAAAAAGTGATGGTAAAATCTATTTTTATCTAGTATAGATATTAAACTTACTATGCAGCATGAGTGCATTCATATAAATTCTGGATACAAATGGATTATTTTCTACCAAAGTAAATACAAATGGTCAAAATTACACTATCTTATCTTCTCGGAATAGTCTCTCTCTATACCGCATAAAAATAACGAAATTGAAATTATTAAATGAAATGAAAGTAACTATTTACATTAAAGCTTAGCGAAAATATATAAATTTTTAAATTGAATCAATGTCCAAGAAATTACCCTTATATTTTATGAAGAAAAGTTTTATTATTGACGCTATGAAGGGCGTATTTTTATGATTATAACAAGACTTGAAAACTTAACTTTTACTTCAACTTTTAATTTATAACAATTTATATTTTATTACACGAATTTAAAAAAAACACATCCTTCACGGTGTTTCATGAAGTGAATTTTTATATGTATAGAGATAAGATACTTGTATCGGATAGTTTGTATCAGAAATACATTTTTTATCAAATCTTCGTAAAACGATGTTGATTTAGGTTCATTTGAGTATAGAATTAATCAATATTCTATTTGTACTTACAAACTTGGCAAAAGCTTTTGAATTGTATGTAATTCATTCATAATGAAGTGGATCAGAAATGGATAAGACTTGTCTACTTATCTTATTATAAACTATTTTGTCAGTAACAAAGTGTAAAGTGAAGACTTAAACATAATTACAATAATCAAAAATTTTAAATAACGACACCATTCCTTGATTGTAAATGTTGAATAGAGTTCAATTTAAAATATGATCTATATAAAATTAATTTGGCTTCAGAATCATAAAATTATATACTTATTTCATACATTACCTTTAACAAGATTCAAAATACAATAGTTTTAAACAACTTTTATTCTTCGATATCGACTTTTTACAAAACGAACGATGCAAAAAACTTGTCTTAGTTCTATATAAAAACACTTTATAAATGCGATTACATTATAGTAACAATAATTTCATGCTCAAGTTATTACGATTAAATTCCGAACGTGAAAAAATTAACATCTGTTACTGCTTGTTATGTAAACAAAAATGCCTTGTTTACTTACAATTACGAATGAATTAATAACTATGAACATTATTCGACGCCCCCAACGAAAACTAGTACATTTCATTTAGCTACGAAAACTACCACGATTCAGGAGTTTGCAACGAAAAGTAGCACAACTGAAACCCCGCGTCGAAAACTAGCACGTTTCAAAGCGAAACACTAGCACGATTCGATCAGTTCCATTACAAAAGGAATTTATAACTTAACTTTACCTTGTATACGAAGCAGAAAATGATTTTGTAACTCACTTAAGGTGATTTTATGAAAAAATTATCAATTTTTATGAAATGACAAGAAAAAATGCTTTTTTCTCCATAAGAGCCTATGTTGAAAATTGAATTTACACAAATTTTTATCTTGGTAGTTCACCTGGTGAGCTTAGATGAGAAAAATACGAAAAAAGTCAAAATTCTCACTTTCAGTATCCGTTTGTTTCAAAAGAAAAATATTATGAAATAAAAATTTAAATAAAATAATTAATAGCAGTCAGTGAAATTATTTTTTATTTAAATGGAAAATACGTTTAAACTTTTTTCTGTGAGACTAGAGGTTTCTTCTTCACACAAATGGTTTTGGTTTTGGTTAGAGAGAATTTTTCTATCGGTCAACTAGGCCTTCTATTTCTATGAAGAGGGAATCCTCTTCGTACAAAAATAATTTTCCAGCAAAGGATTTTTCTCTTGAAGCAAGAGAAAATAATTTTGGCAGACAAATCAAGATTATTTTTCTCTTAATTTTGGCAGACAAATCAAGATTATTTTTCTCTTGGAGCTAAGGGATTCCATTTGCCTCAAGTGGGTCTTTCTCTGCGTGTACTTAACTTGAAGAGATAATTTTTCACTTAAAATCAAAGTTTTATATTTATACTTTCCATAAGTATAACTAATAGTTAATTGTATTGTAATTAATTATTTGTAGTAATTACTCTTATTTCCTCTTGTAAGGGAGTAAAGAAAAGCATTTTGGCATAAGAAAAATATAATCTTGAAGCAAAAAATTAATTTTTTGCCTTGGGAATAATACGTTAGATTTAAACCGATAACTGTTTTACTAAAAGAGGATTTTCACAAAATAATTTTCCTCTTTTCACTAATGGGTCATTTCTCTGCGTGTATATTAGGTGTTTTTCTTTTCTTTTGTTTATCGATTTCGCTAATTCGCCGGAGCTACCTTAAAATAATTTTTTTCATACGGGGATTACAAAATATGTTAGTTTTCAACGCGTAATCGCAAGTTGTGCTAGGTTTTGTTGGAATCGTTTGAAATGTGCTAGTTTTCTTTGAGGACGTCGATATGTCAACAAATTGCATAACATGAAAAGAAATGGCATCCAAGTCGCACGGAAACAAACCGCAAAGTAAACAAAGCAAATCTGATCAGATGTTCGTGACGAAGAACATTTACACCTTTCTATGTGTCTCCATCAGTTGCAACAAAGTGCAGACACAAAAACAGCTTTATCCTCCTATAAATTCGTCATCATTAAGTGCCCCGCTGACTGGACCACAAACGAATGTCATCCGTCTGCGTCCGCGAGGACAACACTCCAACGCGAGGAAAAGAGAGAAAAAAGAACACCTCAACTCGGCACATTTTTACGCAGAAAACAAAGAGGAATCTCGTAGCAGCGTCGGACGACAGCGCGTCTATGCAAATGTGAGCGTCTCACGTGACTCTTCGCGCGATCGAGAACTAAAATAAAGGAGGAAGAAATATAACCGCGTCAATCGAGCGAGCTAGACATAGTAGCTCGATTAGCATCGGTTTCCCACGTAATCCCAACATTTACCGCGAATGAAAAAACTCGGCGGTACGCACGGATTTTCGTGGGATTCCTCTCCCTCTCCTCCTCTATTACTACTTCTCGCGAACTTATTTATACACCTGTAATATATAATCGAGCCTTTGCGTAGGCGCGTGCGTCCATCCCATTAAATCGCCCCCTCCCACTTTTACCGCACTGACGCATTTCGTGTTTCTCGAAAGCGAGACTCGCGCGTGCGCGCGAGAGAGATCAGGACGATTTATATATAGACTTTTTCCTCGATCGCGATCGCCGATGCGCAAGGTGTGTCCGCGGGTAATCGGGATTCCCCCGTGCGTTAGTTGCGCTGATCGCGGTTGATCCAGTTGAGGGGGAACGATGTTGACGCTTGGGCGATGGTGACGCACGTGACCTATGGCATGGGCTGAATGGGAATGGGAACGATTTTATTAGTCGAAGATCTCGAGCGTTGATTGGTAGTAGTTTTGGACGAAGGCGATGATGCCAAAGTAGTAGAGGAACCAGATGATCAGGCCTGTCATTGTGATCTTAAAGATGACATCTATCCAATACATTCTGTAACAAAAAAGTGATGTATTAGTTATTCAGGTTTAGAGAAAGCCTTTACCGAATTTTCTTGGAGAAAGAAATGTATCTTGAAGAATTAATGCATATACAATATTTATGGATCTATTCAGATGCTTATGTCGAAGAATCTTTAGCATAATTTTATGTAAATGAAATATTTTAATTTAAGCATGTTAAGAATGTTAAGAAGGTACAACACATATTTAAATAATTCACTAAATTTAGGACAAATAACACCAGACACTAAAATATCTTTGATCGGCCAAATTAAAATATCCCATGAATAATAATTGATAACGTAAAGTACTGAGAATCTCTATACATTGAAATTATCTATTATCTATTCAATGGGAAATGTGTTTAATTTTCAGTGATTCGCATTATTTCATACAGCTTTGTATGTTAAGTTACAATGAACTAGCGATAATAATTGCAACGAAACCCGTTCAGCAAGTGCGAATCTCCACGTAATATTTGATCGCTTTATTATCTCCATCAAGGCATGACTTCGCCCGTCGAAAAATCTTAAACTCATTTATAATTTATAGACATAGACGCGACCGCGTTATTATCTTCCAAGGATCATATGCCTATTCACGCACTTATATTTATAGTCCCACATTGTAAATGTCTCCAAATAGCGAATAGATAAACATCATCATTCTTATTCTAATGATGTTACCGAGAAATCCCGCAACGTAAATACGCACGCGTGTTATCGGTTAGATCCTCATAAATAAAAAAGGAGCAACGAGCGCGCGCGCGCCTGTAAACGCTATCGAGCTTACGAATGACACGAGGCGCCGAGGCGCGTAAAACTGCAATCTCGGGGCGTCCTCGACTCGTGCGCGGCGGCGACTGTCGTCACACTCGAAATCGCCATGTCGCGAGGAATGCCAGATATTCGCGGTAAAAGTTAAGTATACGGAGCTTTCTGTTCTCAATTTTCGTCTTGGTAAGGTCGACGAAAAGATTTTTGATTTGTTATTGTGTAATAATGGATTGCGCAAGAAAGTATCTCATCTGACACGAGGTTATGTATGTGGGCGTTATATTACATAAAGAGAAAGAGAGAGAGAGAGAGAGAGAGAGAGAGAGAGAGAGAGAGAGAGAGAGAGAGAGAAAATAGCACTTTCAATTGGCTGATTTATATTCCATAAGAATCTTTTTCCGCGATTCGTAATTAGCTCTGCGCGTCTCTCAATTTAACAAGCGCCATGATCTTTCTTAGATATGAAAATCCTGCGATGACGTTGTTGAACGAATATTGACGTCAGTCAGGCCTAATAGTGTTATTAATTCTATTTTTGAGATATTTTCAATAATCGCTACATCTTTTAGATGCAAATATTTTTTTAACTTAATGGGCCGTAAGGTAAGCTTATACAAAGTTTTGAGTTATACGACAGTATAATAATTTGGCTGCGGTGTAAGCTTTGCACAAGTGAATATAATGGACGATAAATGCTCATTTGTCACTGTTAAATCGTGTTTATATTAGCCATTGATTATAAAATAAGTATTTATAAAACTGACTTATTTTTTTCACCTGAATTTATAATCGCCATTCCGAAGCATTCCATGAGCAAACATTGCATAATCACCCATATGGCATTCAAATTTTACACAATAACCTTTAACCACTTTCTACAAAGTCTTTCGCACTATAATTTACTGCACATCACTTATCATTCAACATCGGTGTGAATCACCTCTTAGACAATTAAAATCTCCATCATACATAGTCACCGAAAGGTGATTAGCCCAAGACGTGAAAGAACTCCGAACCATTCGAGTAATACCCCGTATATGTCTGGGGTTTTCTCGCTCACGCAGTGATTCCCCACAAGTCAACGAGCGCGCCTTAAACTCCCGCCATCTATGCCGTCCGTGCTCCGAATACCCAATACAAACACTATACACACTTCGCTCTTTATATACCATACCGACCTACGCACGCGCGTTAAAGTTTCGGTGCTGGGGAATCCTGCGTGCGTCTACACCTGCAAGTAATTCGCGTCTTTCGTGATTCACAGTAGTCGTTCCTCACTTTTGCGCATTTCGAACGGACGCTTGAATACCTACCGCGCGATCCGCGGCATTGTGTGAAAATCGGACGCGAGACGCGCGCAAACAAACCGTGCACACACGGTGTCATTAGAATTAACGAGGGATTAACGCTGGGCTCGGTGCCGCTAGCGCGTTGATTTGGAGAGGGCAATTCGATCGAGAGCAGTGCGAGAGATGGCTCGCAATAATTGGGGAAAATGTTTCATTACACGCTGTCGGGGACGAGCGATATATATCGCCTCTGTGTTTGGATTGCTCGAGTGAGCCGATTGACGTGTACGCACCGAGGATTTTTAGAGACCTAATCGGTAATTGGTGTGTTGGTGGTAGGCGTTCAAAAAGGTTAATTAGAAGGTTTGAAATTAAGTGAGATGTTGTTTAATGTTAGAGGAAGTAATGATATTTTGAATTGATGATTGGGATATAGTTTAGTCCGTAAATAGATGTGCAGAAAATTACTTGGCATAAATTCCTAAAATTATTGGTAAGATTCTTATTATTACTTTTATAGTGCGTAAGAGTTAGAGAAAGTGTCATAGAAGGAGTTTGAATAAAGCCAAAGTGGTCATCAAAGAAAATTATTTTGAATTCACTGATTTGAGTGATTATCCGTATGTTTTACTTCTAATATTTCATTTTCTCACAGTGAGAATGAGTAAGAATAAATAAACTAGTATCATTTTTTTTTTTAATCTTATTCCTGACACAGTTATGAAGTTCTGTTGTTAATAAACACAGAACCTTTAAATGTCAGCAAATTCATTCAGTACAATAATTTCCTATTTATTTTTAAATTAAAGTCCGTATACGATTCTCGAGTTATTTGCGCAAGGATTGTTTTTTTTTATGCTTGAAAGTAATCAATTTGCATGTATAACGGCGAATGACAATGGAATTATTAGGTCATGAAAAGATGCTAATAAAATTAAAACGATTGCCCTCGGCGTTTTATTCAAACGGAATTAATTAATAAGGATGAAAAAGAAAGTTAATAGTTTGAGAGTAAGGGTTTTATGCTGCGCGCGGGAACAAAGCGTGGGAGGGACAAAGACAGAGAGAGAGAGAGAGAGAGAGAGAGAGAAATAAGTGAGAAAAAGAAATTTAATGCGATCTTCCGGAATATCCTTATATAAAATGCACATTAATATTGAACGAGGTGAAAGTTTGGCTGCTTTCGCGCTGCCCCTTTTTCAGCTTTACAAGCTATTAAACTTTATACGGCTGTGGGCTCTCGAAAATTGACAATAATTATGACACCGTTCGCTCATAAAAATGACCGCTCTGGCGCTCAACATTACATTTTCATCACTCATCGCCGAGTACAGAAAAGAAATGTTTACAAATATAACTTCTCTCGAATTACGAGAGCAAGAGGGATAGAGAGGAAGCTTTCGTTACAAAGGACAATGGAAGATCCGGGGGCAAACAGACTCGGTGATTATTGCAGGCGAAACACTCGTCGGAAGAAACTTTGGCCTAACGAGGCTACGGATTCTACTGGTGTGTCTCGGATTTCGACTCTCCCTCCACCCGTCGACTGCGCCAGATGCTTCCACGCAAGAAAATCAAGCCCTTGTTTTGCTGTTTGATCTAATGAACCTACGCTCGCGAGATAATGGCCAGGCAAAACAATGTCCGTGGCGCGAGAGTTCGTCGTCAGCCAGCGTTGATAACCGCGAAACTATAATAATTGAAGTTGCCGCCGGATTATTAGTAATAGTCGGATCAACTTTTCTTGTTAGTGTCCTTATTAGTTTTTGCCATTGCTACATCTTGCGATTTTAGTAAGAATTAATATGGCGTTAATTAAGAAACTGCAAGAATTTCGTTTCGAGGAACACATTTTGCTATAATAAATTCGTTGTTATTATTAAATAATACAATTGCTAGATGGGACTTTGTTCTTGGAGAAGTAAATTATTATTAATAACGAAAATTAAGAAAAGTTGTTGTTGGAAGTATTAAAGGAAATTTAAGGTTTCCTTAGAACGGGATAGAGTTTCCTATACAATATTTTAATGATAAAACAATCATAAATTACCTATTATTTTAGGTAACTAAGGTCGAGAACAACATTCAGCTCTTATTTGATAAACATGTACCAATTTAATAATTAAATTTTGGCACATTGTGTAATATTGTTCCACCTTGATCTTTATTAAAAATGCTTCCATTTGATTAACACATTAACTACATAAAAATATCGTTATATAATTTTCAACCAATACAATTGAAAATCAAAACGGCAATGTATCAAAATCAAAGAAGCTACAACACTCGCTAGTCTTTTAATTCTCGTTCAGCCAAATCGCATTAAAAATTATATAGGATTAGCCATAAACCCGGCACCCAAATACCACGCAACCTCACTGGCAACTTTAAATCCCCTCTGAAAAGGGGCTCGAAAAATGCGCAAAAGGCCAAATGATCCTCTTATTTACGGAGCTCAAGCGTAAAATGGGGAGGCGGACAAAGCTCGCGGGCATTTAGAAACAATTTCAGTCAATTAGCCCAACCGCCGACGCATTATTGGACCCCCCGCGCACAAGACAAGTGAGTGAGAAGAAGGTTAAGAGCTCAAAGGGCTACAATTATGCACTTGCTTTTCCGTCGACTCTCCCCCATAAGAATACCAAATACACATGTAGAAAAAGAAAGGCGAGAGAGAGAGAGAGAGAGAGAGAGAGAGAGAGAGAGAGAGAGCACCTGGCATACGCGTGTGTGCCTGTACCGGGAGTCAAGTGGCTTCCCGGCAGCGCGCCGCGCGCGACCTAGTTGTTCCGGCGATCGATCAAACGCGCGGGGCAACGGCGACGGCGACGAGGAGCACGACAAAAGGAGAAGGGAAGTTTCTTGGCTGCAGTCCTGCGGTGTCGTCCTCCGCTTTGTGCGCGCCCGCGAGTATATACACGATCGGCCCGCTGATCCGCGCGCAGCCGAGCTGAAAAGCTACCACTGGGTCAATATCGCGCGAGCGCGCCCCCACGCTCTTTTCCAAGGAGGGACTTTGTTTTCAGTGCACCCTGAACAGAAGCTGCGGAGGAGAGCTACTCTGCTGGTGAGGATATATACTGGTGTTGAAATTTGAGAGAGAGAGAGAGAGAGAGAGAGAGAGAGAGAGGGAGGGAGAGCGAATTTGTCGAAAGTTTGGAGGGCGGCGAGGTTTTATAGGGGTTTCAGTTCTGGGTTGTTTATTTTTGCGAGATAGGAGGACTCGCGGTAATCTCTGCTGAATGGCGCGCGGGGTGCAGTTGGAAATGGTTTTACGGAGTCAAAAGTTACTAATGGCAATTTCCAAGAACGACGGGCTGCAAGAGATTCGTTTTATATATACTTTTTGGAGTCTTGTGATTTTAGTATATGATATATTCTTGAGTGGCACATTTTACTGTGTCAATAAGGAAATTTCGTAAAAATTCATTATCCTCGTTATGGATTGTTAATGTTTGCACGTTCTTTTCATTTCTGAAAGATTAGATGTGAAGATAGTCATGGACATTATAGAGAAGATTGTTCAGACTTTGTTATACATATAATTAGTGCGCGTAATGAAACCCGAGTCTCATGAAAGTAAATATTTAAAAATGAATAATTAAAATTAATAATAAAAATTGAAATATCTTTCATGAGAATATAGGGTCTGTCTCACAACAACTATCAAATGTTGTAATTTTGCTCTGTGTACAGTAATTTTATGATTACTTTTAAATGGCAAGAAAATCAATACCGTAAACGAGAAGAAATTTTGTTGTGCACGATTTCCAATATATTTCGTCAAATACCGATTAACATTCAATTTTATATGTGTATACATCCGTCCATAAATATTTTCAAAAGCTTTTGCAGAGCTCAAAGAATTTGATCCGGCTCGATTTCAATACCTATAAGGAAAGAGAAACATTTTGACGCGAACTTTGCGATTTTAAGCCGCAGAGATTTACTCTCTCCCTGCACTGCACTGCACTGAAGCCATCACGCACAGCTATAAAAATGTTCCAGTCGTAAAACTGCGATATTTGAATGTGATAGTCACAAGAGCCTTTGATCCTTCGTGAATCGTCACGATGTCATAAATTCGCGACGTTAGACGATCCGAAGCTCGCTTTCTTCCCGAATTTGTCGGTCGAGTGTCGAAAATCGGCTGTATAAAAAATGACCCCACGCAAAGAGGATTATAACTCCATTGAAAAGAAAAGTTTTTAATGTATTCCGCTGTAAGTGCCGAAGTTTGAGATCTGAATTTCGCCAAAATAGATGGTACATAATTAATGGTTTGGATTATAGGTTTAGCTCTTACGTCTAAAAATATATAAATTCCAACTAAGCGGCCTCTCCCGATTCATATACATTATGTATCCTAATAGCATTAAAAATTATACCACTCAATTTAGCAATTAATCATGCTTTGCACTCATTCAAGCGCGCGGGCGATTATCACGCGAATTACATCAGCCATTTCTTGCTCGTAAAGCGCGCGGGTGTAACGAAGGAGAGAGAATCGGGTCACCGGGACTGCGCAACGAGCGCGTGTCTCGCGGCGTTTATGTGCCGAGTTCGGCTATTGTCTATACTTTTTTTGTTCTTCATGGCGGATGGATCGGAGTCGTTGTCACGGGACATAGTAAAGTTACTGGGATATGTGTTGTGTAGGAAGTTCCTTACCGATCGCGGTGCAGTTCGGCCTTGTCCATCCTGTTTATATCCTCGTGGAGTAAATACTTTTTCGCGCCAATTATACAATTGCTGAAAGTCGAAGAAAAATTTATGGTTATGGAGCTTATATTTGCTGATATTTTGGAAAAAGGTTTTATGGCTAGTCTGTATGAGTCGTTTTAAGCATTATGATAATTATGTAAATCAATATACGATTACCGTCGAGTCTGAAATTTCAATTCTTAGATTATTTTGGAGTCTCGCTTATACATAATATCTTCTTCCACTTGAAAATTTATCCACTACTTTATCTTCAGGCAATAAGCTTAATCATATTTTACTAGTGAATAAAAAAAAATGACATTAAATTTGCAAAATTAATTGACTTTAAAAATAACAAAAACAATTTCGCGCATACAATAATTAGCCTTCGGCAATTCTAAAATGAGCGAGAAATCCAGTTCAATGCTAAATCGACCTTAGACTCGGGAGAGTCTTCAATGCTAAATAAAGAAGCGACTCTGAACGGCGCAGACTCTCTCGCACACTGCACTCATACAGACAGAGAAAAGAGAGAGAGGGGAAAGAGCGAAAGACGAGCGAGCTCTATACTCACACGAAGTACTTGTGTATATCGAATGTGGCGTATTCGAATCCGAAGGATTCGATATCGGCCGGCGGAGTATCCGTTAAGAGCTTGAGCATATTTTCGTTCTTGAACTTCCATTCGTGCGTTAAAAAGTACTCGAGCGCGCTGTTGGCTGTGTAGACCTTTCGCTGCAGCCTCACCAACCTGCAAATGTCGAGGGGGTATAGAGAGAGAAAAAGAGTAAGTATTTTTTGCGTTGGAATAACGCGTTGCTCTAATTTTTTCCGATGCCCGTTGTTTTAATCCAGCGACTTTATCGAGGTTGAAATTTCTTTTTGCTGGAGGAATTTTTTCCTCGATAATATTTTGCCATTCTGGAGGATAAAAGGCTTTTGAAAAATGCTGGAAATGATATAAAGTATTGTATGGTAGGAAAATTTTAGGGAATTCTCTTGAAAAGTCTCGAAGAGATGGCATTGAGTATATTTTTGAGTCGAAAAATTCGCAGTGTTTTATTATATTCAATAAACCGATGATTTATTTGGCACTAATCCTCATGATCCCGAAAAGCTTTAATCTATGATCTATTGATACCCTCGAACTTTACGATGAATTTATTGAGAGTAAATAACATTTCTGATAATTGAAAAGTTAAAATACGATTTTTAATTATATCTTAACAAAAATAAAAAATAAAAAAACAATAATGGATAACCAAGCATTTTCTTTATATTTTACATTTGGTTCTTAAGGTATTCAATAAAAATTCCATCCCGAAGCAATAAAATTAATCGATTTTCGCAAGCATTATTTCAATTAGAAATAAAGAAAAGAGAAGAAAGAAAATGAAAAAACTTACATCGGCTTCTTCCCCGCAATCTGCAAACACGTGTCGATCAGAAGTGCCGGCAAATAGTGCAGCAGCATCATCAACGTCCAATACTGGACCTTGTTCGAGGCGATGGTGATCTTGGGTACCCAGAGTATGCCCTCGAGTGGTATTTGCTGGGTGAAGCGAATGCCCATCTCGGCTATCTCGGCCATGCTAATGCTCTTAATGTCCGCGCTCGAGCAATTGTAAACGGTGATGCTCGGGTCCCGCGTGATCCTGCCGGGGGAAGAATGGCAAGAGGCAAGAGAGAGTGAGAGTTAGCGTAATACAATTTTCCGGGAGATTAGCTCGCCCCCGCGGGCTAATGAAGTCGCCTATACCCGCCACCAGCAGCAGAGAGGCAGTCCTTTTAAAAATAATTCGAGGCTTTAACGATTTCGTGCGGTAGAGCGCACCTTGTACGCGAGCGGCAAGACGGGAACGATTATATTTTGTGGCAAAACGCTACGGGGAGGTGGTATTTGCATGATTTTGGTGGAATTATATAGTTTTTTAAGCAAATTTTTAATGCAGTAAGTTTTTGATAAAAGAAGTATTCGATAGTAAAGGGCGATTAATAATAATATTAAAAACTTCGTGTTCAATATTTTTTAATGAAACTCTCAATCCGTGACTTTATTTTCTTTTGGCGAAGGAAATTGAATGAAAACAATATTTTTAACTTAGAAAGAGCTTTGTTCTCAGTCGAGACAAATTCTAAAGATAATCAAGAGCCTCGAGAAAGGATCAATAGTGAATGTTATTCTTGAATTCGTTATATTTATAGTAGGTTAATCAATTATTTTTGCTGAGGGGGAATAATAGTCAAATTCACATTCCATCCATTTATAAATATTAATGAGATTTTCAAAGACGCTTTCTTTTAAAACCATTATATCTGTTGATGCTTAGAAATTATACTAAATTATGAAATATTAAGAAGGGATTACAGAATATGTTAATTCAAGATCCATTTTTTTTTTATTATCTATATTTGCTGAAAAGCTATATTCTTCTCCATTATCTCATTTTCATATATTTATAAAACTATTGTTGTAATCGCTATTTGTGTAAAACAGACAATGAGCTGTTTTTAAGAATCTTTTATCAAAATTAAAAAAGTAGAAATACTCATGGACAAAGCAGTTCACAACCTTTTTGCAAGTC
>JAPYZO010004925.1:0-10750 GCA_030522905.1 Torymus flavipes | reverse complement strand
CACCATTTTTATTGAAAATTGTTCATGTTAAACATAAAATAGCTTGCATTTCGGAAAAAGGCCCATTCAGAAAAACCCCGAGACACGTGTCTCAT
This sequence comes from Torymus flavipes, assembly GCA_030522905.1. Lineage (NCBI taxonomy): Eukaryota > Metazoa > Arthropoda > Insecta > Hymenoptera > Torymidae > Torymus > Torymus flavipes. The sequence goes on along the minus strand of JAPYZO010004925.1, from coordinate 10,655 downwards.
TATTTGTCATAAAGAAAAACCTCCTACAGTTATAGCAAAATCCAGGACCCGCACCCCTGATCATCTCCTTGTTAGTATCTAAATACGTGTCGCCAGTGAATGATTATCTCGCCAGTGAATGAACACTTAATAGCGGCACTTTTATGATTTTATTCTTAACAAGATAATTTCTTTTATGCAAAATGTTTATATGAAATGAAATAAAAATTTTCAAGGATTCGAAATTATCGTCATGTGAGATAAACAATACATAGAAAGCTGGATATTTTCATATATTTAAAGAAAATATTCATTCAGTGGTGCCTATTCCACCACTCATAAAGTGACCCTAGTTATTCTTTATAATTATGTTTACTTAAATGATTTTTATTTTATGTCAGTAGTACATGATGTAACAAGGGAGAAAATTCGCTCTTGATTCCCGCGGGTGGTTTCAGTGATCACCCGAGGGAATCATCGACTTTTCTCCCGAGTTACATATAGTATTTTATTCCCATCTCAACTGTGGACACTTTTCATATTAAGTGTATTATTTATTGATATTTGGCTGTTTATATGAAATTTATTTATTCTTTGCAAAAACGGGAAATATGGCCACATTTTTTCCTTGAGAAATATCGTCGTATTTCCCTCTTTTTGCGAGAAATATGGCCATATTTCCCTCTTTTGCGGAAAATATCGTCATATTTCCCGCAAACGTTAAATTTCTTGAAAGAGGGAAACAAATGTAACTTTTGTCCCGCTTTTCCGGGAAAAAAGTGGCCATTTTCGCTGAGATGGGAATAAAATAAATATTTATCATATTTTTTATTTTACATAAGGGTAATTGAAATATCTAGTTATTAAATGTCATAAATTAGTTTATATAAGTTCAATAGTGTTTGAACTTTGGTACTTCAAAGGTTTGGACCGTGAGGGTCAAAACATTGAAGTGTGGCGCGTCGAACATCCGACTATAGCAATTCATATAATAAGCAGACTGCGTTCAGTAATTGTTTGGAATTATAGAGTTCAAAATACATTGAACTTTTATACTACGTTTTTTGACTCATGTAAAATCAATTTTTGGCTTTATTTAGTCCAACTACACTTTGTATTTCCATATTCCCAAACCTCTAACCCTAAATATTCTAAAATTTGTTGCCTGTAGTATTTTCGCAGTATTATACGTGAGTACTATAGTATCTAACTCGAACTACAATTACCGAATATAATCATTACTACATAGTTACAATCTTCTACTATACTCTGCTACTATATGCCCGAAATCGAAGTATAATCATCACTAGATGACTGTAGTACTTACTACATTTCGTGATTATAACCTAGATATAGTCGAGTACAATCATGACTATAGATCTGTGGTTTCCAACTTATAACGCGGTATTTTTTCTTACATATACTCATACCCACAAAGTCCCGGATACCGCGAATACAACGTACTCATCGGCCATATAGCCTCTAAATAATAATAATCGACCAGTTTATAAAGGGCGCCAGGCGATTATGTCTCTCTCTCTCGAGAGAGAGAGAGAGAGAGAGAGAGAGAGAGAGAGAGAGAGAGAGAGAGAGAGAGAGAGAGAGAGAGAGAGAGAGAGATGGAGACTTGATAAAAATCGTTCGTCTTTCTCTTTCTGCTATTTGTTGTCGTCAAGAAAATTTTTCAGTATAAATACAATATTGTTAATACATACATTAATTATAAAATCTACGATTATTTTTATAAGTATTAATTTTTATCAATACTTTCTATTAATAAAGTTTTTTCTAATAAAATTATCATTGTCTTAATTGTTTAACCTTTTATAATTAAAATTCTATTATTACAATGATATATTAAAATGCTATTGTTAAAGAAGGCATTATCAATAAAAGCATTTATTTATCTAGTTAATATTTTCACCAATATATTTAAAATATTTGAATCGGAAAGTCAGCTGCCAAAACAGCTGTAAAATGCGGCTAGAACCACAGGTGATTTCGTAGCGTTTGCAGCTGTTTTCGCAGATGATTTTTAGCAGGGCCTATATTTTATAAAAAATCGCGAGCTTGATCGTTACTAACTGTCAAACAAATTAAAACTCTCAATAGGATTTTATATGTAAAAAAATGTTATAATACGCCTATATTCACCGTTTAGTGTATGGGGGTGCAGTCTTTATATCATCAACTTGAAAGAAAAACTAATCCTCCTTAGGAAGCCAAGCAATCCCCCGAATGGGAATAGAGGTCTCTGACACGAACAAACTAACTGTATCGAGAGTCAACATATTTGGGGAAAGAGAACTTAAAGCGTTCTCTTCATTGGATGCCCACTTCCTTAAATCGAATTTATCTTCTGCAAAGAGTCAGATTAGTTCTCATTGTTTTTAAGCAGCCACACCGGTATAATGAGCGCCAGAGAGTAAGTTATCAGAGTACATTTCCTCACGTACTGCTTTCGCTGCGACTGTAAATTCGTTTTCATGATCGAGTAACGTTCGAATAGCGAGAAAGGGAGAGCAAGCCCATATGTGACAGTAGTAAGTCGATAGATTTTAACAGGCTCATCGGCCCTAAAGTGTCACAGAATGGACTGAAATTCTTGATCGTCAACGTCAAGGCCGATCTGATGAAAATTTTTTCTATGTCAGCGGTAAGAGAAAACTTGTACCGCTGCCAAGCACAGTTTAAATCAATGGGGTTTTAGAGTAAGTTGGGGCCTACGTGCAAGAGGTCGTTTAAAGATACACCTGAAGGTGTTTTGCTTGAACCGTTAAACACTGTGCGTAACTTTGCCGTAGAGCTAGTCTCCTTCCAAACACCATGATGGAGTAGAAAGAAGGAGTTACATTTGAGCGTATCTACTTTAGACACAAGTTTCATGTGTCCCAGGATTCATTGATGAATTCCGTATAGGCTAGTCTTAGCTTTTCATCTTTTATAAAATGATTTTTGAGTCTATGCAGAGCACGAAGAGTAGCCGTGTACGATTTTTCGAGCTGGAATTGTTGTAAGCTTTGTGAAGTTTTCCATGAGAGTTTTACGTCGCGTCGAATGGTGCTATTGTAGAAATTTTCATAATCTTGCGCATAGATTGCATTTGATTGCAAAAAATACACTTACTCGGACCCTTAGTTGAATTGTTCTGTGTAGCTTGCAGTGTATATGCAGATTGAGCAGACGATTCTTCAAGATCTTGCCTTTTTGGTTTAGAATTTGGATTAGGCTTGGTATAGTTGTTCAAAGATTTACAACTGCGAGAATTTGAGCTCGAATGAAAGCCTTGAGTTGCTCAAATGTAGGGGGATCAGCATCATCACCTAGGTGCTTCTCCCATTCCTTTCTAACACTAATATCGAGTCTGCTTAGTATTTGAAAAACGATTAAATCGTTACCTAATGAATCTGCTCGACCTATAGACGAAAGACTTTCGATATGACTAAGAATTTCTCTATTGATCCGTTTGAGCTCTTGTGACGTCTCAGACTTCATAGACTTAACCGCGTAAATCTCACAAATGTATTGATTTACGAGACGACGTTTATTCTCGTAATATGCAAGTAGACCAGTCCAAGCTTTGTCGTAGTTTTCTCCCGAAAGTGGAATAGACTTGATTTGATCTAATTCGTAGATGCGAAAACTTCAATGCTAGGGGCATCTCTGCATAACGATGGATAAGAGCCCGAAAGACATCTCTGAATTTTTCCCACACACTGATCTTACCCGAAAACTTTGGTAAATTGATCTTTGGCAATGAATACATCGAGAAAGGCGAGGAAGACAGAGACTCATTTTGGTTAGATACTGGAGCAAGGGGAACTTTAGTCTGACCTTCAACTCTGCCTAATTCGAGAAAAACTCATTAAAGGCACCTTTACTATCGAAATAACTATCTTCTACTAAACCCAATTAAACCAAATTTGTGGTGTGCTTGTCGATGCTCCCGCGAAGCAGCTCACAGATGAAGCTTGAATTACTGAAGGCGCAGTCCAAGCATCCGGTCACTTACACGCTGGAGTATGAGGAAGCAAAGACAGCCTTTACTCTGCTTGTAGAATGTGACTTGGTATGGAAGGGCTGTTTCCAGTTGAGATAAGTCGAAAGTTGCTAGCAGCTACCAAATAGCAGCCTGAAGTCGTTGCAACGTAGATAGTAATCATCAAGTAGTTATCCAAGCGATATCAGATGCTGAGCAGCTCCTCCAGCAGCATAGAAGGCGAGTCCTTGTCTATAAGCTATAAGTTCAAGCTAATAAGTAACTGGTATACAACGTAAAACTAACTTCACACTCCCTTAAAAATACCAATGCAAAGCACTTTAAATTTTTAACACTTTAAGTGCTGACAATATATACAGGCATTTTTTTACTCATATGCCAATTTGTTTAGCTTTTTGAAACAATAAAATTATATTTTTTTACTATGAAATAATTTATTCTTTTGAACTAAAGTTATATAATTTCATTAAAGAAAAAGTACACCCCCCTGTGGGTCGTACAAAACTACAGGGAAACAGTTTTTTTCAAATTTTGTACGACCCACTATGGGTCGTACAGCACTTAAAGTGTTAATTTGACAGTTGGGACTAGAAATAATTAGAAAAGAAACTAACTCTCACTTGTAGACTAGAGTCTTGCTATACACTAGATGCGTCAAGAATGCATGTGATTTATAGAGATTTACTATTTATTTCTTAAATAGTAAGTGAGATCAAGAGAGAAGAAAGTAAATTGGAGCGATACTTAGTTACAACAACATTTGATGTGGACTCATCACAGTTTCCATTAGACTCAGCAGTTCAGATTCATCCAGACAAGCAATCCAATCAATCCTGCTGGATGTCTTTGCTTTGGTGTGAGTAACCTCCATCGAGCGCCTGTTTGATGCAACCACCGCGTTGATTGAGTATATCTTTCTCTTCTTCTCAGCACAAGTCCTCTCATGATTTCCTAAAGGCAAACCGCTGATGGGTACAGCGTGACGTCAGCAGCATAAAATTTCTTCTAACTTCACTCTTGAATTTTATCTTCACGAAGGTGGGTCGACGTAAAGAAGGTGTGTGCCTCGAAGAGATGCGCCTCTGTGTGCTTCCACCGCTGTACAGTCAGCGAGCAGATACTCGAGAGCAGAGACGTTGCTTTCCGCGCTAAAATGGCGGCCAAGCACTAGCAGCTGCACCACGACATTTGTTGCGCGCTGCAGCCCACATCTCTTAGCATAAGGCTCTAGGTTATGGGAGATAAATCTAGGATTTATCCGCTCACGACGACGAGCAAGTTTTCGACGGAACACGCATCGAAAGCATATTTTAGGTTGAAACGTGGTTAAACACGCTTCCAGTGCCTCTCTTATAGCTACACTTCTACTCACAGTTCTACGTTTGTCTCCCTATAACCGACTCGAAGGACCATGTTGTTTTTTCATATAGAGTTACGTACATCAACGAAACCAACTATTGTTTTAGTGCTGAAATGTAGTTGCATTTATTGTAGCAGCTGAAGTATAGTTTTACATGGGGCCATGCCCAAAGATGCTATCTCGTCGTCATCGTGAGACTTTATGTTTGGGGAGGGCGGAAGAGTCCACCGCGGTGCCACTGACTGAAAGAGTCAAATAACTGGCTGACTGAGCGCTCTGTCGCGCAGTACGACAAATGGCGCGAAGTTTGAATTAGGGATTTCAACATATAGTGTGTATTCTATATGCGTATATACAATTCTCTAGAACTTTTAACTTTTACAGTCCTGTAACATATCTTACTGTTCTCGGAGATTTAGCTATCTAAGTCAAGCAAATATCTATAAAATTTACTTCCATTAACATGTTCCACTAAATAGAACTCACTTTTGAACAAGGATAAGCTTAATCGGCAATCGGAAAAGGCCTAAATTTAGGGATTTTGCCTGCATAGTGAAGGAAATTTTCATCCTTTTTACATCATTAAAAAAAATAACTCTTTTGTAAGTGCTTTACTAATTTTTTTAGGCTACCATCCTTTATTAAATATTCAAAAATATGTTGTCTCATTGAATGTGTAGCGGTTCAGGTTCTCACTACTTAAATAATTCGTAGGCTAGTATAAAGGATACCAAACCGTTTATTAAGTCATAAACACTTAATATTAATCCACAGTTTGAGATAAATAATATGATAAAGATACAGCTAAGTAAAAAGTACAATGCCAAAGCTGTGGCGAAAGCAGGCCGACCTGTCGGTGCTCTAGTCTGTTCGGGTCTCATTTATACGCGGCGCGGTCGGTCAGAACTCGTTACGCGGTACGAGTGTTTGCTTGCATGGCTGCGAGTGGGTGGTCGCTGCGTCAAAGTCCGTTGATACGTGACGCCGCTCGTCGGCGTTTGAAGAAGGTGTCGCTAAGGCCACAAATGTGTTCATCTATAAAAAAAAGTGCATAGCTTTATCTCCACGACGCTGTGTTTTTTTTTGGTAAAAATAAAAAATAAAATTTATTTGTTGATTAAAAAAATTACTTTCGTGTTTTTTAATTCTCTAGGGCGTAAATTACTCGTCTTGGTAAGAAAAATAAAATGGGATTTTATTTATAAGTGTGCCTCTTATGGAAAGTGAATTATGATCTACTAAAACACACAGTGTCGATGGGCCCCTCGCCTAAGAAATTCTTATTTTTTGGTGACACACATATAAATACACATAAACGTGTGCGTGTACGCCCAATCACGCATGCGCTTCAACTCGTTTGTCGTCGTAAGTTGCGGCATATCAGGCAGGTGAACGCGCACGCAAGACACTCCTCCCGAAGACGATTTGCAAGAGAGATTCGCCACATTGCCTCCACGTCATCATCGCTGTGCCAAAGATAAACAAGCCGAGAGATCGGGGAAGAAGAAACGCGCCATGCGCGAAGAGAGACCAGACGTCGACCAAGACGTTAGGTTAGGAAGCCCGTATACACTCAGACGTGCGCAGCTCGCACAGAATTAGGAGGACAGGAGAAAAAACATCGTCCTCGCCGCCGCCGCTGCTCCGCCGCCGCCGGAGCTGTCGTGAGGCCATGGAAGGGATTAAGAGCTTTGGCCATGACCTCCCGTTTCTGCGCCAACAGTTCGCTGCACTCCTCGACAACACCAGAATAAAAGTAAAGTTCATTTGCATTCTCCGGGAAAAAAGAAATGGTGGTCAATGTAGGTAGCCTAATATATGGGCCATAATCATCATACGTGGGCAACATGTGGCATACGTGGCCACGGCACTGGAACCAAATATTTCCTATTTATAACGCCCGTATGTGTCCCATATTTTGTTTTATTTAAGTTTTTTTTATACATGGAAAATAGTATGGCTAATATTTAGTACCAGCCGCGGCGCTATGGCCACATGTGACCCACATGTTACTCATATATATAAACAAAATTTCTTGTGAACGTAATATTTGAAAATTTATTTCCCACATAATGGAATCCCTAAGTAATACAATACTCAATTAATGAAAATGCTTAGTTGCAGTTAATGAAAACCACTTAATTAATATCAACGACCCACTGGTTTTTAAGTCTTCAGTTTTCAGTTGTGACAAACAAAAAAGTAAAATTTTAACATTTGTCACGCTTTTCATGGCCATATTTAGAGTACCCTTTGTAGGCAAATATTGGAAGCACATTAACTGGCTAGGTCTTAAAGTCTTTCTTATTTGGACAGTTACAAAAGCGATGACTATAAATATAATTTTTATGAAGGACGCGGCTGTGACATTACCAAGTAAGCAAAAAGTGAACTTTCAGTAAAAACGAGTCACACATTTTTATATATAAATACCTTTTTTTACAAGGAGGGCACACGAATGAATATAAAGCTAATGTTAAATGTATGTATTGACTCACTTTTCCTGGTGAAATTTTAACGATAGATTGCGGGCCATGTGTACAACATCCACAACAATAAAAATAAAAATAAAGGAGTTACATATGAAATTTAGATAAATTACTATCTTTTAACATTCATAGACAGTTTATGAAATTTTCTATAAACTTCATACTATACGTGCACATTGACTAGATCATATTTAAGTATAATAAGGTATTTAAAAAGGATAAATTTTTATTTACTCAGTTTAAAAAAAAAAATTTGAATCAAAATTTAAAAATTTTGTGGATTTTTCTATATATGTTACTTACCTCTTTATCTGGATCGTCCTGTACATATCTTGGAAGGAGATACTAATCAGACCTTGTAATAAAATATGAACGGCCAGGTTAGTAGGAACGTTTCTCAATTCAGCTTTCACAAAAAATAAACTGGTTATAAGAAGGTAGTTAGAGTATTAAATACAGGAATACTCCTTAAGTATTACTACACTTTTTACTTTCTTACTCTTCGAAAACAAATAATAATAGTTTTCGGTAGTACTGCTAATCTAAATCGGATGAAAAACAAAACAGCTTGCTAATTAGCTGCTTTTTTAAACAGCCGCTGAGTCAGCACCTTCTTCGACGGGTCTAGTGTTGCCAGATTAGTGTTTTTTGTCCTTCTCACTCTCATGTAAATGAGACGATATATTATGTGACAGTGAGAAAGACAAAATAACCCTATCTGGCTACACTGCGGTGGTCACCGAGTTAGCCCTTTTTCTAACCGGCCGCTGAGATAATATCTTTTTATCCGTGAGCGACTTTTGACTTAATCTATTAATTAAATGAAGAAAAATCATAATATTCTAATACGATTTTTCGTATAATTTTGTTTTACATGGCTACCAACATACATTTTTTGTACATAATTATTAAGATTAACATTATTTTTATATTTTTTGTTACAGTACGTGTCGCAGATTGTCCCAGTTGAAGAGGCTAATTAGTTGTGAAGACTGAATAAAAAATTTTAGTAAACGAGTGGATACTTGTAAAAATTACATGATGCCCGACACTTATTTCAATTCTCGTCTGCAACATAATTCCGAAGATTTTTTAGTAGAGCTGTCAAAGCCAAAATTTTTCCTGAAGTATCTAATGCAACACATGTTTTACCCTACAAACATTGTTGAGAGAGACAGAGAATGAGATTGAGAGTGAGCGAGAGAGCTTTTGCATATTACATGTGTAGTGAAGTTGGATAATTATATTGCAAACAAGACTATTAGTGGTGAACGGTACTCTGTGTGCTAGGAAACTGCGACCCCGTCCATTTATCTTGTTTGAATAAAAATGAGATCGCATTCATTAATCACCGTCATCATCGATCGTTAATTTTTACAAACATGGAATAATATTTGTAAATAATATATTAATATTGAAATATATTGTTAAAAGATTTTAACTTATCAGTCAATCTATGTACTGTTGCAATCTATATATTCTGATTCATCGATGATGTTACTTTAATTGCAACGGTAAAATAGTACCTTACAAAACCAGTGCTGAAGTAGGAGCGCTTAGTATGCTCGCTTCGCTCGGTTTGCAAAATACACCCATGCAAAATACACCCATGCAAATATCACTTACTTTGTGCATGTGTTTGTGTTCAACCTTTCTTATTATTTAGGCGCATAAAATTCGACGCTAGATGCCTGTTATGCATTTCACCAGTTCATAAAGTAATCACTTCACGCACGAGTGAAAAAGGGGTCTTTACGGATGCTAAACAGGCATCTAAAATTGAGTTTTACGCACCTACTAGGGAAAACCAAGGAGTTCGGAATCCCACTTTTAATGACACCAGGTCTAAGAGTCTTCTTTTTATCATAAAAAGAGGCTGTGCGAAGCCGTTCATTCCGTTCGTCTCTGCGTCAGAAGCAACAACAGTTGGAAGTTTGAAATTTTAGCTATATTTTATGAATTATCGTGTATTTGCACTAATATTCGCATACAAACATGTACCTACAATTTATACATATTAATTATATCATACAAAAACTCAAATTTAATACTGAAATCTTATTTAATTCTAAAAATCAGCAAAATTCAAAGACTCTCTACATTATAAACCTAACAAATATATTCCTAAAATAAAAACTAAATATTTTCTTATAAAATATCTCTTAACATTTGATTATTTGTATTAACTTTCAATCTCAATAATATCTGAAAGCTTCTTATTGTTGTCGTTATACAAGACTGTAAGCAGGGTTGCAAATACTTAAATCAATTTAGTACTTAGCTTTAAATAATAAATCAATTGTTATTTATTATTTACGTTAGACTGTAAATCACAAATTAAATTGTACTTATGATTTACGCCTGCTTTAAATAATAAATCAAATTTTACTCTACTTATAATGGTAAACTGTAAATAATAAATAAATTTGTACTTATGATTTACGTCTGTTTTAAATAATAAATAGTACTTACTACTTACGCTGAACTGTAAATAATAAATAAAATTGTACTTCCATCTGCTTTAAATAACAATTCAAATAGTACTTACTACTAACACCCAACTGTAAGTAATAGTAATTATAATTTACGCCTGCTTTAATAACAAATAATACTTACTACTTACACCTATCTGTAAGTAATAGTACTTATGATTTACGCTGGACTGTAAATCATAAATTACATCAAGGAGTGCGGGAGCACTCCAAAGGGCAAGTATAGAAAAAGCCTAAACGAGTGACCCGTGCTACAAATATGCATTGAAATGGGTTAAGGGTGAGTAGTAGGGGGACGTTTTTTCCAGGCGGCCGTGACGTCACCGTCTGGCGCC
>JAPYZO010004924.1:0-10750 GCA_030522905.1 Torymus flavipes | reverse complement strand
TACACGGTTATAAGGGAAAATAAAAGTACCACAAGATTCGGCACATCTTGAACTATTGAAAATGTTATATCCCCGTTCGTAAATTTTCATGCAAGAGCGTCCTTAACTGTCTGGGCACACGTGCTTGCCTTTACTGGAAGGGCCCACGTTTTCGCCTTAACTGGCCGGAATCACTACCTTCCCATCCACCATCTTGGATCCGCCATCTTAAATTTCGAAACTCTGACCTCGGATTCGTGATCAGCGATCTCTAAAACCACCTATACAAATTTTGGTGATGATTGGTTGACTTTCAAAAATTTCGTACGCCATCTTGATTACGCCCCCATTTTGAAATTTTTGAAATGGTCTAGGTCATATCTGAACGTAAAATTTTCCGCTCTTTCCATATGCGGGGTCAAAAATGGGGGTTCCCATTTAAAAAAATCGACTTGTCTCCATAATGACCACGTAGTCAGTGGTCAGTGGTCATGGCATGGCCACTATTGAATAGCCAGGAAAAAATAGTAACATATGTGGGGGTTCCCATACTTGTATGCCACCCTGTATATGTGAGTGCGTACGTGCGTGCGTGTGAGTATTTCTTTCGGAAGATTTCATGCCTTTAATATGCTAATATTGTTAATGCAAGAAAGATGTAGTATAACCAGAGATATTTTAGTTGTGATATTTATAGCTGTAACGGTAAATCTATAACTGGTAAGTCTCTTTGAAATTTCCTTATTAATAATATTAGCATAAAATATTTCAGAAGGAAATAAAAAACTATTTTGAAAGGTACTATATATATTGCAAGGACCACCTTAAATGTACCGGCTACATAATCAATTTTAAAAGTAAATTTTCTGATAAAAATCTCTCTTTTAATTTGAATGTAATTATTTTTAAACTTATTGTTTAATCAATCGATGCAAAACATAGAAATGTACAAATTAAGCTATTATGATTAAAGTAGAATAAGTAGAAAATTGTTTCACCATGCGTATTCATATTACAAGGAATATTTTTATTGTAAAGGTTCATTTTAAAAACTATGTATAGAATGTTAAAATAATTTTCAGATGATTTAAAAAAATTGGAGGAAAAAATAGAGAACAATAGAATTACAGTTCCTCCTCAAAACATTTTGGAGTCAGCCTCTGAACTTTCAGAAATAGAAAAAGCTGGAACGTCGAAGAACAAAATTAATATTAACTGTATAAATGATACAGCTAGTATTCTAAGTTGTAAATTGAAGGAAATTTCTGACAGGGTAAGATTTTAACATCTTTAATTAATTATTTAACACATTTATTTAACCATTTAACACATTTAGTTAATAATTTAACATATTTTATTAACTCTTTAACGCTACAAAGATACTTTTAATACGTCCCCTTTTCTACCAGATTATTAATCGTGAAAATATCTATTAAAAATGCGGAAAACACCTTTTCATCAATTTCGAGGTAGCTTTTTCCATATGCGGCTGCCCCCCCCCCCCTGAATGAAATTTTTGGTCTTACGACCCCAAAACTCTATTTTCTAAATATCATGAAATTGCAGTGGAAAGTGATTTTTATTGATAACAAATGACACTAGGACTATAGTATAAATATTTAAAATAACTTTAAGTCTTTTGATCCCATTCAAGTATAACAATTTTATTTTTACGTTAATTATTATTTTATTTATTTGTTAATAATTATATGTATGGGAAGAATTCCTCTTATCGTAATATAACATTGTACCAAGCGGAGATTCCTCCTCTAATAGGCAGATTCTCGTTGATATAGGAAGATCGTTTTCTGAGTGTAAATAATTTCTTTGGCATAGCGTAAGACTGGCAACTATCTGCAGTTGTTGATTATGTCCTTCATCATGAGGGTGGACCTTTTCCTACATTCACTTGGCGGAACCTCGACTGAGCAGTGAGTTGCTCGTATCTGTCGAGCGCTTCCGTCTGCCAATCAATCTGCCTTCTAATTTTCTATATGATGCTCCCGTGCCCTGGCATCCGAACGAGGTTTACTACATTGTGATCACGTCCCTTAAGGGAAGACGGTACAGTTAGAGGTCAAATTCTTTACGTAATTAATTATATTTTCTTGTAAAACTTTCTAAAATACACCATAAAAAACATATTTGAACGTTGATAGGGTCTATTAAAGCCCATTTTATAGCGGATAAAGGCTAACCCTGTCAAAATGAATCAAATCAGAACATTTTGTTTAGCGCAACAGCGATTTCAAACTTTTCAAAGATATTCTAAAATATATTTCGAAGATAACTGCATTGCGATTTTGAAAATACTGCACTGAAAAAATTTTATGGCTTCTGTTATAATTTTGTTATTAAAAAATCCGTATTTTTAGAAGTAAATATTGCAGTAAAACTTCAAAACTGCACTTTATCATCAAAACCGCAGTGTTTTCTAAATCTCAAATCTTTTAAACGTGTCAAAAAATGTTTTTGAAAAGTTTCGAGTCATTTGATTAAAAGCTGTTGCGCAAAACTCAAATGAAAGTTGAGAAATTTAAAGTTGATAAAAATAGCTTTTTAACATTGCAAATCCTATAAGATGGAATGCTAATAACAATCATAAAAATGCGAATATGAAAAGAAAAATATGTGGGAAAAATGTCGGAAAAATATGTGGGTTAGCAAAATTTATTATTCTTTACAACAGCAAAATTTATTTCTTAAAATAAAAAAAAATATTTTTATTTTTTGACCCAAAATGTACGTTCTTTCCTTAAGTAGCCCGCGTTCTTTTACAAGAATTATGCCCTCTTCACTTCCATTTAAAACGAAAAAAAAACATATTTTTGATGATAAAAACTATTTTAGGTTTAGCAATATTTTCATTAGAGATATTTATTTAAATAAAAATGGCTCCAACTCGGAAAAATTATAAATTGTATTTATCTCATGATTATCATAAAGGCAAAGTAAGCAAATGGACTCGTAGAAGATACGAAAAAAATTTGTTATCATATAAGCAAAATATGGAGTGTAAGTTTTTATTCGTTTATTTATTTAAGAATAAGCAATTGTTTCAATTTATTGTACATAAATTGAGTTAAGTAAAGTTGTTAACAAGATAAATTTTTTTACTTTTGTTCAAATACGTAAATGTTCGGTCTTGAGACGAGGAAAGAGTTATCAAAGAAAAAACTCGTTTTAGTAATGTTTCACTTCTTAAAAAAGTGATGAGCGGCCATGTTGAAGCACCTAAAGGCTTGATTTTGATTGGCCGATTAGGAAAAGGCGCGAGAAATTTACATTGTTTGAATTTTTAAAACGGAATTTTTACATTCAATGAATGAATGACTTTTAATGTAACGAAAATAAATTAATAATAGTATCATGAGCGATGATTCATCAGAAAAACAACCTTGATAACTCGGCAGAGACTGTCCTTACCAGAATAGAACTGAGTAATTCGAGCTAGTGGCCATTTCAACATCGGAACAAACTCCACTTTCAATATTCACTTCAAACAAGTACATAGTCGTGCACTTATCCAATAAGTACACGACTATGTACTTATAATAAGTGAATATTCACTTATTTGAAAGGAATTTCAGTTATTCGAATTTAGAGAGTAAGTTTCTGTTCGGGTGGAACCATTTCGAGCGTTGTTACAGGGTATTCAAAAAATCTTGATGCCACTTGTTCCAAAATTCATTGCGCGCATCAAGATTAGCAGGTGCTACATAGAGCGAACTGAGAATTCTCATTTGTTTCAACAAACGGTTCAGCTGGTGTTTTTAACACGGTGCCAACTAAAAAATGACCAGCAGTTATCACTACCTTTTCTTCTTCATCGGAACTTAACGGGCAAAGCGGCCGAAAGTTCAGGCAACTTTCAATCGAATTTCGGCAAACTTATAACTTTAGGGTGGTTCTATTGTTAAAATCAACGTTAAATATAAAGAGTTTTTACGATAATTACTTCGCATATTATGACATACGTAACGGCATAACTTGAAAAAACGGCACTTTAAGTAACGAAAACGATTTTTGTTGGAAAAATTCAACTATCGACTGGAAAGTGGAAAATACTGGAATCTTTTCTAATTTCTAACCGATTTTAATTTGGAAGGCCCATTTTGTTCCTTATTCAATTTCAGCGGAAGGTACCACTATGTTTGGAATATTTACTACTTCGAAATTTTTACTATGTAATATAATAATTTTTATAACATGCATAATAATTTTTATAAATTAACTTTTATAAAAATTATTCCAAATATATTTATTATTTTTTTATCATAATAAAAATCCAACATAACTCCAGTTCGTCAGAGGATTCCCATAGAATATAGTAATTTTTATTACGTTTATAATAAATTTTAGTATAACATTGTTCTCAGTGTAGTCATAGTAAGAAAACTTTATATTTAATGTTAATTTTAACCATAGAACCACCTTAAAAGGTATAACCTTGGATTTGGCCGTGAGTAATTTCACAGAATAGTCACCTTGACGTTGGACTATATGGCCACCGATTGACCCTGAAAATCGGGACAAAAGTGACAAATATTACCCCAAATACTGCATTTACGGGGCGAAAGTAAAAAAAAGCGGGGTGAAAGTAAAAGCAAGTAAAAGCAGGTCAAATTCCTGTTTTTTCGAAAATGTATGTTCTACATAGATGCGTGTACTAGACTCGTTAAGTACTGAAATGCTCAGCACCTCTTGCGCAACACCCGGTAGATGCGCGCACATTTTAAATCAACCTAATAAAACAAAAAATACGTTGGATGAGTCGGACCCTCTTCTCATGGTCAAAAAATGTCAACACTCAAGTGTGGAATAAAATACTATATGTAACACGAGGCGTCAGTAGATATTCCCCTTGGGTGAATAGTGACCTCGCGAGAAGATTTTTCTCTCGGGTTATTACTGCTCTTGCGTCGGGCAGTAAACGCAGGGAACTATCTGCTACTTTCACCCCCTGTTACAAAATGTACTATTTTATTACTTCTTGAGATTTTCCACGTCCCGGAACCACAAAAAATGGGGTCTTGGGACCGTCGAATGGCTGTTTATGTAAAAAGATAAAACCTATACCATAAAGCAATTAATTAATAATTTTTATGCAAAATACTTTAATTAACATAAGTTATATATGAACCAAATTTGAAAATTTATCTTGTTACAATATACGTGTTTTTTGATACATTGTATTATTATTTTATAAATTTGTTATAGTAAAAAAAGGCATAGAAAATGAAGAACAACTTAAAACAAGTGATTGTCATGTAATTGCCAGTAGTAATAGCAGGATAGAACATATAGAAAATAGTAGTATACAAAATCCGAAAGTTTGCCACAGTGACATTGAATTTGAAGATAACGATGTTTCATTATTAGATACTGACATTGTTATTGAGACAGATGAATGTGATACTACCTCGAGTTGCAGTTCTGAAGAAAGTGCAGTGTTTATTGAAGATGAATCTAAGACGAACGAGATATATAGCAGTAGTGATAGTGAATCTGACGAAGAATCCGATGAAGATGATGAGACACGTTCAGAATTTGATAGTAAAAATTTGTATAACTTGAAAAAAGACAACAGAATTATGTTTGCAGCTTCTAATTTAACAGTTTCGGAAGTCCTTTTAATGTTAAAAGGCATCATTATCAAAAGCAATATGACGCGAGATATTCAAATTGGGTTATTGCAATTAATCCAAACTTTGGCTGGACCAAAATTTGATAATTGGAATTACACACCCTACTTGATATCACGAATGTTTAAAGCTCCATCTGATAAGATTAAAAAACATTATTATTGTAGCCAGTGCAATGTCAAATTACTTCCGATTGAAGGTGTTGGAAATATTTCGAAGTCAGTGCAATGTGAGAAGTGCGAAAAAATGATAGCGATATCATCAAAATCACTGAATTATTTTATAACAGTTGACATAAAATACCAGTTACAACTTTTACTGAATCGTCCTGATATCCAAGAAAATATGGATTTATTTAAAAAACTTCCACATAATAATGATACTATACAGGATGTTACCGATTGTGAATTATATCAAAATATACAAAAGGAATTTCCTGATGCTTTGACATTTAATTTTAACGGTGATGGTGCACAATTGTTTAATAGTGCAAAAAAAAGTTTGTGGCCACTTCAACTACACATCAATGAATTAACACCCAATGTTCGTTTTAAACATATAATTTTAGCTGCATTGTTACAAACAGAAAAAGAACCTACAGCGGATTTTATGAATCTTTTCATGATTACCTTTGTGGAGGAGTGTGAAAGTCTGCGATCAGAAGGTATTGATATAACTGATCATCGCACAGGAATAACTATCAACAAAAAAATTCTCCCATTATTTGGTTGTACAGATACCGTGGCTAGACCGTTATTTCAAAATAGAATTAAATTTAATGGAAGATGTGGTTGTAGCTATTGTTATCATCCTGGCAAATATGATAGTGGTTCCATGCGATATCCTCTTCTTGCAAATGATCCCCAAATACGATCACATAATGACCATTTAACAGATTTACAAAAGTCATTAAAATTTGGAAAATGGATAAATGGAGTGAAAGGCGATTCAATTTTACTTCAACTGCCAATTTTCGATATAATTTGGAGCTTACCTCCAGATTATATGCATGGCACCCTATTAGGTGTGGTACGACAACTATTCAGATACTGGAATACATTTTATTTCGATAAATCTGATCGCGAAGAAATTAATAAACAAATGTGCAATATAAAACTTTGCAGAGACATTCGTAGAAATATTCGTTCTATAGATTTATTTGATAAATACAAAGCAACTGAGTTGAAAACATGGTTGCTTTTTCTAAGTTTACCATGTCTGCATGGAATACTTCCTAAAGAACTATTTGATTCATTTGCTTTATTTGTTTCAAGTATCTACATGCTTGTACAGAAATCAATAACTGACGCTGATATTGCTAAATGTGAATTAAACTTGATGAAATTTGTAGGGGAAACTGAGATTTTTTATGGAGTTTCATTTATTACTTTCAACGTACACTGTTTAATTCATTATTGCCTAGCAGTACGCAAAACTGGTCCTTTATGGGGAACGTCAGCGTTCCCATTCGAAAATGGCATATATCAATTTCTGAGAGAGATGAATGCCCCGAATGGATGCGTTAAACAAATAGCCGACAAGTGGTTAAAAAGTGCTAAGTTTCAGAATTACCTGAAAATTGAAAAGACATGTTCTCCTGCTATCGAATTTTGTAAATCACTTTTTTTTGATAGACAGCAGTTACAAAATGTTACTATAATTGGTAAAGCGACATTAATTGGAAGTGGAATTAACAACATTGGAGTTCAAAATTATTTCCGTAATTTTGCTAAGGATGAAACAATTGTTATAAAAGTTTACGACCATTGTATTTATGAATCAAAATTTATTCACACTGTAAAGTACAATCGAGTGAAAAAAACCGATGATTCTGTAATCCAAACTGTTACTGGACAAATCTTACAAATATACTATTTTGTAACCTCAGAAAATGTTTGTTATATATATGGAAAAATTTGGCTGATAGGTAGTAATGATTTCAATGGACAGAATGAGTCACCAATAGCTCCACACATTTTCAAGGTTACAGAAAAAAAATCTTCATATAGTATTTTCAATATCAATGAAATTGCACAGAAGGCTGTTGTTATTGATACAGCAAAAGAATTGTACATTTCTTTTCTTCCAAATGATTTTGAAATACAATGATATCGAAAATTTTATTTACAGAAATATAATGTAAAGAATTATAAAAAGCAAAGAATAATATATTTGGTACGTAACCTCAATTTAGTAGTTTAGATTAATGGGTAGTTTACAGTAACTACTATATAATCAAAACTGTTCTACTAAATGAATAGTTTCTTATGACTCGCCTGCATTTTCATTCCTTGCTTGTTTTCCTATTGAACTATAGATTTTTTTACTTAACACATGCATTTTTATAATAACGCTTTGTGCTCAAAAGCGTTATAATTCCCTTATCCACAGATTCAATTTTTATGAATATTTCCCTCTAAAAAATGCATGATCAAAAATACTGAAAAAATGCATGCAAACTTGTTTTTAAATAAAGAATAGATCTACAAATTTATATTCTTATTTTTGCATTTTTATTTCATCATTGAATCTTCTTAAATAAAAAAAAAATGTTAAATAAAAAACTTAACCCTTCCACACACGCACACACGCACACACACACACCCACGCACACACACACACACACACACACACACACACGCACGCATGCACACACACACACCACGTATACTAAAATTATTTTCTACCTAATTTAAGAAGATATAAAACACATCGTCAGAGATATACTTTATCGAAATCGATATTATTTTATTACGAGCATTAATACCTCGCTGGCTCACGCTCACTCGGTTATCCATATTCTCCTATATCCACCCATATCCACCCATATATGCACATATATATATTCATCCATATTCAGCCATACACGCCCTAAATGACACACAGTATATTTGGAGCCAAGTGCTCTTACGATAAAATCATGGTGGCCATCGTGCAGTAACATGTTGCACATAATTTCGCCTTGTTTTCCTGCAAAGTTTCCCTGCAGTAAAATATTTGAGGTTCTATTGAAATTAACATATTTTGATACATTGTTGGTCAAGAAACTGCTTGTCATATCAAACAACGGTAAAGGAAATTTTTATTTAGAATTTCGGGTTCTGGAAGAGTATGGTGTGCAAGACATACATTTTCGGTACAGTGTGTATATTCCTGTTGGAATCAATGCAATGATAACACTCAAGTAAATATAAGGGAAATCCAGCACGAAAAAAGGTGGAATTCCGTGCAGGACGTCCAACAGGATTTTTTCGTAAGAGTGGCTTTGTGAAAGGAATATTTAGTTTTTAAAATATTAAAATGAACAAGTTACTTGACCTTTTTCAATTTTATTGAACATAAAATATTAAATAAAGGTATTAATTGAAGCCTCTCATAACAAAAGTCGCTAAGTCCATATTGGAATTAACGATTTTTGGTAGACACATACAATGGACTTGAAGATTTTTTTATTTACAGCAATTTTTTATCGTGCAGAGTCAAACTGAAAATATATGAGTCTTTAGGATTTAATTATTTAGCATGATATAAAATAGTCCACAAAAATACGAATCTGCGTCTACCTCAATTTTTTCGAAAATTGGACTTAGTCACTTTTGTTATGAGAGGCTTCAATTACTGTATTTAAAAATGTTAATATATTCTAATGAAACATGTTTCAGAACAATGAAAATAAAATGCTACCTAACGAACCATTTAATCTAATAACTGAGCTGCAAATAAAAAAAGAAAAACTAGATATGGCTATAGAAGAGAAAGACAAAAAGAAAAGAACAATGAAGGTATTATCAACACATCAATAATCTTTTGTAATTAAAAAAATTTTAATTGGCTGCAAAAGCAGTTAATAATTTGTAAATAGTAAAAAGTAGTTTCTAGTCTTTGAATGAAATGATTAAGGTAATAGGTAGTCACGAAAAATTTATTATTAATTATCTTCATACTGCAGATAAACTCTTTAGGAATACCTCCTTTATTATTAATTATCTTCATACTGCAGATAAACTATTTAGGAATACCTCCACTTAGAAATTTTTAAGTTGTGTTTATTAGCGAATTGATCCTTTCAATCACATAATTCAGGTACTTTGGTGCAAGAGTGCATATTGGATCCGCCATATTGAATTTTGTAAATCTAATAGCGATTCTATAATCTTTGTTAATAAATCAAAGAATTCCAAGTGTAAAAAGCATATGTTAACTATGAAATTTGTCCGCTAACGAATTAGATTCCTTATAATAACTATAAATTACATATCCAGAAAATATCTTCATTACTCAAAAGTCGAGATACTTTAGTACCTGAAAGTGCAACAAATTTCAAATCCTGCATGAAATTAGAAAAATATCAAAAAAGAAAGGAAAAGAAATTTGCGGCCGATACATCAGCTTTTGTGATTGAAAGAGTTAAAAGATAAACTTTTAAATTATATTTTGAACATTAGATTAAAGTAGACAGTAGTATTACATTTGATCAATTATACTACATTTAAAGAAGTTTGAATTTTGATCAGTAAATTGGTAATATATGACTTTTTCTTTAATATTAAAACTATATAATTAAGGTTCGAAAATCGTTTTACTTAATAACAACAATTTGAGTGTGAGAAATTTTGCCATTTTCAGACTTTTAAAACGCCCTATATATATTTACATATTGAATATTTTTTAGGGAAATGTAAAACGTAAAACAACGAATGAGAACAATAAGCCTGAAAAACCACTAAAAAAATCAAAAATTGATTCCAAAACGGAAAACAAAATGGAAAAGAAATTAAACATTTCACGTATAAATAAAAACAAAAAATGTATAAAAAAAAAAAGCGATGTCGAGAAAAATAAAAAAAAAGAAATAGAAACAAAAAAAAATGAAGAGAAGGTGAAGGAAGGTGAAAAACAAATTTTACATGAACAGAAATCGATAGATAATACGAAAATAGATGAGAAAGAGGAAGACAATAAAAAAGTAAACGAAATAAACGAAAACCAAGAAGAAAAAATAAAGAAAGAAGTAAATGATAAATTACAGTGGAACAAATCCATAGATGAATTGACACTTCAAGTAAAAGAGAATGAAGTGAAGGAGAAATTAGCAGATAAAGAAGAGTGGAACAAATCCATAGATG
>JAPYZO010004923.1:0-10751 GCA_030522905.1 Torymus flavipes | reverse complement strand
CTCTCTCTCTCTCCTCGTGAGCGCTGCACTTAGGTGCGCATGATTTACTGGGTGCGCGATGTGCGCTCTATGAACTTGCTCGTCCGCGTTCGGTGTTAAACGACCGGAGAGCGCGACGTGTCGCTATTTAGAAACTAATCAATTCAGGACGCGCGCGCGCGCATGGCGCATATCTCTCTGTGTGTGTGTGCGTGATGCCATTATGCGCCGTGGCAGCGCGGCACGATAGATATGCATACGCGCGCGGGCCTGGCTCGCGCGAGCGCGACACATATTACATACACCCGCACAGCGAGTGAGGGAGATTCTCAGTCAGAAATGTGTCTTGCCTCTCTCTCTCTCTCTCTCTCTCTCTCTCTCTCTCTCTCTCTCGCTGACTAGTTCCGAACTGCCGGGACTCTGAGAGAGCGCCGGTCCTCCGAGGAACTTGTGTAGTAGGTACAGTGCGGGACCTACCTATATACCTATATATATATAGCTGCTCCGCGAGTATATAGCGGAGCGCGTTGGGACATATACACACACACACTATAAGGGAGATAGCAGCAGCACAAGAAAATCTCGACAGCGCTGTCGCTGTGAGTGCGCGCGGGCTCGCGAAACCTCCTCTCCTCGTATATAAAGTACAATGGGTGGTGCGCTGGGGGGTGAGGGGGTGGAAGAGCGTCTGACGGATGGCCGCGTTTGTTTGTCGAATAGCTGCGCGAGGCGCACTACTCCTGGGCTATATGTATATGGCGCTGCGTCCGTGGCTTTTTCTCCGAGAATGAGAAAGTTGGGCTCGTTTGTTTCTACCCTGCTGGGTAGTTATATAACGCAGTGCGAAAATTTTGCTCCGAGTCATTTTTCACGCTTTGAGTGGCTCGCGTGCAGTGCTTATATGCTGGTTCGGGGAGCTGTGCTATTATGAGCGCAGACGATTCTTTAGCTAATGCAGGGTGCTCGGCGTTGTCTGCGGGAGAAGCAGGCAATATTTAGCCCAAAGTTCAAGGGGCTTTTTTAGGGGGTTGAAGTTTCGTTCATAAGGTAACGAATTTTTTTGGAGCTTGCAATAACGTGGTATTGTTTTGAGGATGGATATAGTTGTTCAGCGATGTTATTGACGTACAATAATATTTTTTTATATGAAAATTACTTTTGAGGTGACGGGTATTTCGAGGTCTTTATCATACTGTTCCATATCCGATGGGTAGTGTGAGAACGAGGAAAATATATCTACGTGCGTCACGCGCTGTTCCCGACATGGTACAGATTTATTTTGTACTTTATTTTAACGTGAATAACATCAGTCACATCATCATTCCCGAAATAAATATATGTTTTAATAAATTAATTGAAATTCTGTTGGATCAAAAGATAATGCAAAATATATTTGTAACGAATACTTTGAATAATTGTATTATTTCGCAAAATTAATTTTGAAATTCAATTGTAATATAAAACAAAGCTAATAATTTAATTACGTTCGATTTATTGATCACTTGTTTACAAATTTAATGCGATGTTGTGAATTTACGAAATATTCGACTACGTTAAAATTACTGACGTTCATGACGACAAAATGGCAAAATTTCAAATCAAATTATTATACCTACAATATGGCGTTTTGCCTTCCAAACTATCTCATTTTATAATGACAGTCTAACCGTGGTAGAATTCCATTATTTGGCTAATAAATAGCTAATTTCATCAATGATCGTCAAAAACTAGACATTTTTCTTAGCCATCTTTATCCATCGATGAAACGATTTTTTCGATCATATTCATCATTTAATATAAACTAATTATTTATTGCAGCTGTTGCATCTGAGCCATTCAATTTTTACCAGAAAATGGATATGAATGTTTAAAATTATTTAATTATTTAAAAGAAAGTACATTTCAATCCTTTGTTTACCGAATGCACTTTAGGCAAATAAATGATAGTTTTACTGTGAACAGGTATTCTCGCATCGCCAAGTTACGCACCTGACGCACGTGTGAGAGAGATAGATTGCCTACGGATGTGAATCTAAGTTAAGTATACTTTAAATGCAGGTCGACTGCACGTGTATCTTCGTTGTTCGCCAGACACCCTATTCTGCATTTTTCGTTGCCCCGTCCGATCTGACCGATTCGGATTTCCTTGCGGCGTTGCCGCGTTGTATCTACTTCCATGCTTTCTCGATGCTTCGAGTGCTGATTTGCAACTATGTTTATGCACGACTGTCTGGGGAAAACCGCCACACGCAAAAATATTCTATAAATCAAATATATTATGTTTCGAGGCTGTTTGATGTATTTCGTGGAAAAACACGTTCGTATAAATATAGGATTTCAAAATTATCAAAAAGTAAATGACACACTGAAGCAATGTGTTTCCAGAGATATTGATGAAAAATTTTTCGCTCAAATAACGATATTTAGTATGGCAACAAAAAGTGAGAAATACTATTGCGACATTATATATTTTATTTTTATATATAAAGCATAAAGTCGCGAAAGAAGATACGCATGAAAGTGCAAACAAATGCCGCTGATAAAGCATTTAATTACGCTTAGAGATATCATTTACAGAGTATTTTTTTTTAATAAACAAAATAATCACTCGCCGGCAAAGTGCCAAACATACAATATATATAACGCTATAAACAAGAAAGATTTTTTTTTTCACCGGCCATGATAAAATCGAGATAAAGTGTCACGAAAAGATAATACTTAACATAAATCTGCGTTTTCTGAAAGGGAAAAATCATAAAAATGTAACCGCATGGCCTTGTTTTATTTTCCTGCCTTGAATGCCGCCCATTTATTCCGAGTACAAAAAATACGTCGAATATAAAAAAGGAAGTAATGCTTATTGTTTACGATGAAATAAAAATAATTTTATTGTTTAATAAAATTTGATTATGTACAGGCCCGTAGTTACGGCACACGCAGTTTAATTGTAAAATTGGATACTTTCAAAAGACAAATTCTCTAAAACTGATTTTTATAAAGGTAATTTAAATGAACCTCTTATACGTTAATTATAAGGTAAAAATTGAAAATTCCATTATCCTGATTTTATTGTTCATAAATTTTAATCTTTCGTAATAAAATTACACCGAGAATTCCATACGTTAGGCGTTGTTTTTTAGACTTCTGAATAGTTCTCGTGGTTAAAGAATTATAAAAATTTTTGCATTAAATTTTTTTTACAAAATAATTGTAACTTTAAAATATTTCTCATTAGCTTCTGTTATACCCCTGTTTTCCTTCACATTTATAGCGGTATATCCGCATACGAAGTAAAATTCCCCAATAAAAACAACGATAATTCATTATAATTCTAGGGCTCGCCAAAGTTCTTAGAAAAGTCACCATGACTCGTACACTAAAATCTCCTATGGCAATGGTAAAAATTGTCAGAACCCAGCAATTTAAAACAGTAATTTTTTTTTATAAAACTTTTCAACGCTGCGAACGTTCCGACCAACATTTTCTAAACTTTAACAACCATCAAGGCCATTTTCACCTCGTTCGTTCGTCAAAAGAAACATCCCCAACACACAGACCCTCCCACAAAACACCTTAATGACGAAATAGATTTCCTCAAGGTTCGCCAGCGAAAATCTATACACGTTCGCGCACCTAATACGCCGAATCAGCGAACAACTTCCGATAAAGGGCAAAATGTAAGCACGAAGGACGACATCAGCCGACTACGCGTTCGCGCGTCGTAAAAACGAAACGTGTTCTCGTCCGCCCATAGCATATACGCACGTCATGGCTAACCCCTTCGGGCGGCTCTGCCGGCTACACGTGTACACACGACGACATATATATGTATAACTCGCTCCTCGGTCCGTGTGCGTTATACGTGCGTCGATCGTTTTTTTTCCCCTCGCCGGCTCTTTTTTGCACACACGAGCGCGCGAACCCTTTCCGGAAGCGCCATTAAGCGAGCGCGCGCGAGAGAGTCTCTCTCGTTCTCGCTTGCTCTAATTTTCAACGCTAGCGCGCACTGATACGATGTATTAAAACGGTCTCGGAGCATTTTTCGAGCGATAAAATTTTTAAAATTTCACTTGCCAGAGAGAGATACGAGCCCGAGATTAAATGTACTTTGAAGTGCGAGTATATAGCGAGTACCTCTTTTTTTTTGCCGGACGGTGAAAGTTTTTCAAACTTTTTATCTAAAAATTTAAACTCCCTCCACTCTCTCGCCCTCTCTTGGCCGACGCGCCTTGTAATTAGCACTTAAAAAGTATGGAATTTGATTACAGCGGGCTAAAGGACTCGCGCGCTTGCGGAGGAGTGAGTAAAGTAATCTTACGCAAAACGCCCGTTTGTAAACTGCGCGAGCACGCGACGTGTTTGTAGCAAAGCGTTTTCCCCCGTAAAAGGCGTACATATAGATATATTCGCAGAATAGCTGCTGCGCGACACGTGCATAACAGGATTGAAACCGTTCCAATATATTCCATTTCGATATGTGTTTGATTACTTTGCATATTAATATATTCGTACAAGGCAAATACAGTATAGTGTGTATTAATTAATAGAAGGATAATCTAATATAATGTAAAGGGAATTTCATAATTAAATCAAATTAAATAGATATATAATGCCGATGCATATGAAATCCAAAGTGTCGGTTGTAAATTACATTATATGTATTATAGTCAGTTTAATCACGACATTTTGAAAAATTGGCTTGCAACAGTAATTATAATTATGATTTATAATTGACATGTAAATATAATTACATATCGATTGAGCTTTTGAATGCTCGCATTTTTGCGCGATTGAAGTCCAATTCTGTAAATTGGATACGCAGAGAAAATACGCTATATATGATTTAGCTTTATTTTAAATCGTTTAATTAGCCCATTAATTTATTTATATCTATAAATATTAAATTATAACAACAAATACACGCAGGGAGAAAAATAATATAGGAAAAATTACCATATTTGATTCTAAGTCGAGGACAGACTCAAATACTCAACAAAATTGCCATAATTTATGATAAAAATTGCCATAAATTTATAGTAATTTTTACAATGTAGGAAAACCCGCGGTTATTGATCTAATTTAGTTTTACTCCTATTATGACCCTTTATATTATTAAAGTTTTTCCGAAATCTTTCTAACAGTTTATACTGAAAGTAATTATATAAGTTTATTACTCCTTTGAACTTGCTAGCCTTCACTAATTAAAGTTCACATTATATACTATAGTAATTGTTCTAATAGAAAAAATAAAAATTCTTACCCTATTAAATTTCTTATTTAAATTTTTCCAATACCTTCTAATTTGTGTAACAAAGTATATATAAAAGCGAAACGTTTTAAGTTAATTCATAAATTTTCTTTTATAATGATTTCTAAATTGTTTTTAATTATAAACGTTTGGTGTCATACATCGAGGTTCGCAGAATAATGTATTCCAAGTATATTCTTTTTGACGCGTCAAATGCCAGTGTGTTATGATAACATTCAAAATGATTGCTTACATGTGATCACGTTTATAGTCACATGGTTTCGCATTACTTCTTCAAATTAAAAAAGTGCAAATCATCTCTTACAGCACACAACCACGTTATTGACCAGGATGTGGAGTGAATGGCCTTCTTCAAGAGAACCAAAACTACCCAGACCGAAGCGTTAGATAAAAGAAAGGCGTCTGTACAAGGTTACGCGTAATTGTGTATGCACGTGAACTCTTATACGTATATTTATCTAGGCGTCAAATCTCGTACGGAATGCCTTATAAACAGAATAAATGAATTCATTATGTAAAAGTCATCCGCGTGATACACAATGCCACAGGAATTATGTCATTAATTTATGCAAAGTATTAAGTACTCGAAAAATAACATGCGCAGTCTAGACACGCGAACACAAAGTTATCCAGATAATTTGGTCAAAGCTTATGAACTTTCCGGTTATGGATATAGTACTAATTGGGTTTGGTATGGAATTTCATTTTGAAATTATTTTCCCTTGTAAAGCTAGCATAGTTCGAAGACACAATTTAAAAAGATTATTTGATGCTATATTTTTTTAACAAGACTTCCTCCGCAAAATTGAAGCCGTTAAATTGATAATGTTTAAGATTGAAAAGTAATTTAATTTTTAAATTAATTCTTGAGATAATCTTATACTTTACCTTATATATAAAACATACATGTACATCGTATCATCGTTTGAATAAGAAATTTTACAATCTTCCATGAGATCTAAAGAGTTTCAGGTAAAAAAATATTTCAAGTAAAAATTTCAACGCAGACAATTTTAAAAAGTCAAGATGGAAACTTTAAGAAGAAAAAAATTATACAATACCATTTTTCATTTGTCAGTTTTCAAGAGAAAGAGAGAGAGAGAGTTGAAAATTTTACTCAAAGTTTTATGTTTTAAGATTCCGATATGTGATAATTCCGAGTATTACATAAAATACACGAGCACACTTTAGCATCCTGTCTTGAATGCACAATTATGATACCGTTACCGTATCTCATCCTTCGCACGGCACCGATGCTAAAAAATATATGAAAAAAAAGAACAAAAGCAAAACTTTTACGTCAAAAAAAAAGCAAATAAAAAAATATATCCTCTATATTTTACTTTAGCTTTGTGTAAATTCAAATTTTTCGCTCGACTACCGCACGCACATTTTCCCCGAACTACCCATAGCCCAAATTGTAGTTATATACGTTTGAAATTTCTCTACGCGTACGTGGGGCACACCATAAGTTTACCAAATCAAAATTAATTCCGAAATGCGCTTCCAAGATATCCTGCAGCGTCGTTGAGTGGAGGCGAAAGGCCGCAGCATACATGCCAAACGCGAGCCGCACACACCCGCACGGTCCTTTCTCCCCATGCTCATATCCCCTCGAAAATCGCGCGGCTTGTATTATACAACGAGTCTGCAGCACGCGTGCAAAATTCCCCGGCACAATCGTGCGCGAAAGCGCAGCTATATAGACAGCGAATAAGGGGCCGGTAACCCACAAACCTCGCGTTCTCTCGCGAGCGAGCGTCACGTGCGCCGCGCGTTCACCTTTCGCTCGCTCGCTCGCGCTCTCCTACTCCTCGCGCGCGTTGCAGCGCGGCAGGCAGGCTGGGAGAGCGATTCAATGGCCAGTCGACTGCGAGACACCGCGGGCGCAACGTCGTCGTCGTTGTCGCTGTATACATTATACATAGCTGCGCGCGCATCTTTGCGCACCGTTTGAATTCTGCCCGCCAGCGCCCGGCCACACTTATACATACACACACACAAAGTCAGTTTCGATCAAACTTCCGACTCGGCATTTTATATGCACACAGCTTGCTCGCGAGAACTGGTATTTTTCCCCGCGGGATGAGTCGTTGGAAATCGTGAGGAATGTGCGTCGCTGTGGAGGTGCGCCGCCGTCTTGTTGCGTATCGGCAGGAGTGAAAAGTTTCTTCGCTCCGAGTTATAGTGTGCAGTGCGCCGCGGCTGCTATGTGTATACCGATACAGATTTTATATATATATAATATATCGAAGGAGTAAGAAGTGGAGCACCTGGAATCAATCACGGATTCGACGACGATCGCCATAGGAATTAAAACTTTCTTCCCCGAGCAAAGTTTTTTAATACAATATCCCCCTCTAGCACCCGCTCTATATATACTATAGATATATATATATCGTAGTTTCTTCCTCCTCCCTGGAAATTAAATTGATAAATTTCAGCGGACTCTCGGCGCGAACTTTTTTCTATATATATATACACAAAGCTCGGCAAATGAGTTTTTTAATATAAAAATCGCGGCGAAGGAACAAAGTTGCTGCTGCCGGTGGCGATCGAGAGCCGCGCGAATATAGCCCATTCCTCTCTCGAGCGCGGGAAAGGAGAAAGGAGAGATTTGTCAAGGTTCTTGCGACCGACCGCGGGCGTCCCTTCTTACACGCCTAATCTGCCCACAGCTATAGAGGAAGGAAGGAAGGAAAAAAAAGGAGAGCGGGGGATTCGCAGCCACTCGTCGTAACTCTTCCGGAATCGCCGAGATAAGGAAGCGAGGGCCGATAAAGGAGATCATCGCCATTTCGAGTGCGGCTCGTATAGGCCCTTTATATATATATATGTTGCGTAACACGGAAGCGGAAGGGATTTCATAATCATCATCGTCCGAGGAGAGGATAAATTATCGAAGTGGCGCGTAGTTGTGGGCGCAATAGAAAGCAGGCTTTGCCGCGCTCAAAGGATTAAAAGTTGCAATTGTCCGGCGACACGCGCGCGCATATACACAGCTGACCAAAAAACTTTTCATTAAATCCACCGCAAGCAGCTTCCCTGCCCGTACACGTATTTCACGGGACTATAGGTATTTTCCTAATTAACGTTTTTGAGAAAATACTATGGGCGGGCTTTTGATCGAACTTTTGTAATTTTACACGCAAAGGACACTTGCTGGAATAAATCAGAGAATTAGCGAAGCTGCGGGGACGAGGAGTGTAAAAAGCGGCCTTCGGAGAGAGAAGTGCACAGTATATATACCACAGGAGCTGCGGAATAGCCGGACGATCGAACGGAAGGGACAATTTAAAGGGTTTAAAACTTGCCTCTCTCTCACTCGGCGCGCGGGGCGATCTAAATAACGGCCGGACGGCGGAAAAGGATTACAGCGAGAGCGAGAGAGAAAGCCACCTCGGCTTTCCCAAAACGAACGCCGCGAAAAACTTTTCATTAAATCCTGTGCTGCTGGTCGCGTGGGCGCGGCAACTTTCGGCCGACCGAGAGAGAACCGGTCCGCCGAATTAAAAACAAAAACACCGGTATATAAAGCCTAAAGAGAGAAAAAAAAAGAGCGAGCGAGTGGGAGGAAAGCTGCACAGTCATTATATTCGCAAAAGGGCATGACCTCAGAGCAGCGGCGCCCACGCTGAGCAGCCTGGAAGACTTTTCCGCGTCCTTGGAGCAGGCCTCCTCTCCGCTCGTGCGTAATTCTTCTCTCTCTCTCTCTCTCTCTCTCTCTCCCGTCCTCCCCACCGCCGCGCTTCGCATCATCGCGGGTCGGCCGGTGCGCGACGCTGCTAGCTCGCACAACCCCCCCGAAAAGTCTCGAAGAGAGAACGAGAGAGGGAGAGTGTATACGCACATATATACACACCGGTCGCAGGGGAGAGAGTACACACGTGCGTGTGTGTGTGAGTGAGCGAGAAGGGGGAAATCGATGAGGGGTGCGTGCGACGTGCGTGTGCCGCATATCCCAGTATAGTTGCGAGGATGAATCAGTAAGGAGCGGGACGCCGCTTTGTTTACGCCGTGCAGTCTTACGTATACGTACACACACGCGCGCGTACTTCTTTCTCCGCACGGAGGATAGATACTAGCTGTTACACTGCGTTGTTTGCCTTCGTGCATCTACTTGTTTGCCGCGAGAAAATATACAACGAGTGCGCGAAACTGACTGGTATATTATACACACGCATATATTACAGTGCACGGAGTATATTATAATAGTGACAGAGAGTGAGAGACGACGCCAAGTCTGGCACTGAACGCGCGCGATATGTGAATTATTGAAACGCACAAAGTATACAAGTGTGTTGGTGGTGCGGTAGCCTCGCGGTGTTCAGTGTGTGTCTGTGTTGTACAATCGTTACATTCGAGGATTACATCTGGTGCACGTCGTCTCGTAGAAGCTACTGCAACTGCTACTGCTGAGAAACGTCGTCGTCGTCGTCATCATGGTGGCAGGTAAGGACTCGAGCCGATCGCCGATCGCACGCTAGATTGCCAATATATATCGTAGCATATAAGCCGATATTGCGTATAGTCTCATCCGTATATACATAATATACACGCGTGCTCTTGACGCCGATTAACATGCTAATGAAGGACGCGATTGTGCATTATGTGTATATGTGTACATGCGTGCACACATATACGTACATATAAATGCTCGAGCGATTGCGCGAGATAACGAGACTGGAGTGACTGACGCGCGACTATTTTTTTTTAACCTTTTTTTTTTTGTTCTTTTTTTAACCTCGGATTTTTAGCTCTCTCGCAACGATGAGAGGTGTCAGGATTTACGTGTCGCTTTTTTTCGTGAAGTGACGCGACTTAATGAGGCGCTTTTCGGTGAATGAGCGCGTGCGTGAGAGAGAGAGAGATAGAAAGAGCCGGAACGTATTTCACGCCTATGTGAATCAGATTTCAATGTTTGCCGACCTTATCTAACAATCTAATGTCTCATTTGCCGCGTGGATTTAATCGTTTTTGTTTTAACGCGAATTCGAATTACGTGGGCTTTAAATATGCAGATAATATTCGCAATGTTTAATGAGATAAATAGCAGCGTTAAACGAATTTCATGACAATGTATAATGTAAAATGTATTCAAAGTATGTCGAAAATTTCGACGTACACTCGCTTGTACGTGTAATACTACCTCATGTTCATATTAAAATTATATTAGAAACTTCAATTTCGATCTCGGGTATATAGTAAAAAAAAAATTTTGCTCATTAAATTTAATTAAATTGAGCTTTAATTATAGGCTTAATTTAATTAAGATATGATAAAGAGTTGATATCTTTTAAATTCGCACCTAATAATGTCAGTATTATGCAGAAAAATGCGAAAAGAAACAAACTTTATCGGAGATTTAACAACTTGTAGAAATGAAAACCATTTTATCAGATGCTTTCCGTTTTATCGCACGTGTTATAAATATAAATGTTAAATGCTATTTTCTCTCAACTTTGAACGAATTTTCATCCAATTACGTCATTTATTCGTTATC
>JAPYZO010004921.1:0-30536 GCA_030522905.1 Torymus flavipes | reverse complement strand
TATATATATATACTTATACACGACGACGAGAGATGCGCGTCGAATGTTCGCTTTTTTTCGCGAGCCCGCGTAACCTGCCATTCGCCCTCCTTTCCGGGCCGCCGCGATTTCGCCTCGTATTTTATCATCGTCGCGAGTGCGTACGAGGTTATTAATGCCTCTCGCGAGAGGCACTTTGGGCTGCGCGTGGAGCCTAACCGTTCAATTTATACCGACGGCCGTGTCGAGCTTGTAGACTGCGGTGCAGGCGCGTGTTGAGCAGAAAGGCTGTATGGAAGCCGCGCGACCGGCCGTGAGTTAATTCACTGGCCTTGTTCTGGGTCGATGTTTATTATGGTATTGAAGGGAATGTTCTTTTAGAAAGTTGTGGTGAATTTTTTATTTTTCAATAAACTAATGGCTGCAGTGATTTAGTATTTAAAATTTATACTTTCAAAATGATGATCATTAGTATGATAAGTACGCTTATGTGTGAATGAATTAAAAATTAGTAGGTAAAAATTGTCCGAATCAATCGGACAAAAATTTAATTGTTAAGAAGCCGTAATGAATCATACTTATTGATATTTATTGATGGACTATTATACATGAAAAGTAGACAATAAGATATTTTGTTCAACTCTTACAATCATTTATCACTATTACACTCCTCACACAAAACGATTTAATTATTTTTATAAAATAAATATCAATAAATTTATTAAACTGTTCAAACAAGATTATTATTATTATTATTATTATTATTGATAAATATTGCAAACTTATTTAGATTATTATGGTTTTGGTCATTGAATATTTATTAGGATAATTTTCATTATTTCTATTTCTAACAGTGGTTATAGGAGTGATATTAAAATTTGACAACACACTAAATTTTATGCAATTGTTTAAATATAATCTATAACCGTATTTATTCGGTATTAAAATATATTAGTGCAGTAAAGATAGTACGAGTTGATATATATGCAAATAAAATGCTTACATGTATTTTAAACATAAACACTGCAGAGTTTAATGTTCAATAAATGTTACATTTCACTCAAAAGATTTTGTATTCTGGAGAAATTAGAATTCTTCATCATGATATAGACGCCCCCAACAAAGACTTGAGCACAACTCAGTCTTCTATGTGTTAATCTCCATTATGAAGAAACGCGAGTTGTGCTAGTTTTTGTTGGGGGTGTCGATTATTTAAGTGTTGTTAACACCAAGCCAAATCATTGCTGTAAACAGTGCATATCTCGATGAATAAACATCGCAACGCTTTAAAAACGCAATGTGATTATTGCTAATATATTTACCATAAGTTAATTAATTTTTTTAATAGCCGTCTTGAATGAGCCTTTAGTCTGCAAAACAAATGCCAGTGCATATATTTTCTTTTGTTATTTTAAAATATTTTATAATGTAAGGATATCGTGATACTTACCTCTTAACGGTTATTTTTATAGAAGGAGAATCTTTATGCAATATGATGATTTTTCGGCTATTGTATTTTAAATGTTTCATGAGTAACTCAACACCGAAGATTATTGTAGAAATACTGTATCCGAATACCAAGATTAAAAAAAAAAACTTATCAGTTGGTTTTTCTTCCGTTTCATAACTCATTGCTATAAACAATATGTCGTAAAATTTATCAATGTTTCTAAAGTGTTGGTAAATGCCTACCTCCAACATCCGATCAACGATTTCCTGCAACTTTTCAACGTATGGAGACCCATATTCTAACTCGAATGCTAAATTATAACATCCAAAATAAACATTTGCTATTTTCATAGCATGAGGTTTGATGAGACCTCTCGTTTCAATTTCTGGAACAATACAAATAATTTTACCTTTGGCAACACTTTCTAAACAAATTTTAACTATCTCTTCAAATTTTTCATGCGTCAAATTATGAATATTTATCGCCTTATCAATAATATTTTGAACGTATGGATCAGAAATTTGGGATAATATATAATACGTTTCATCATTCATATATACAGGGAGTTTAGTTTCATCTATTTGTTTATAACTATTGAAATCTTTTATTCTAGGTATTAAGAGTTTTATTATATCTGAAAAAAATTCTGTTGAATGTTGCACATATATAATGCTAAAACATATAAAGAAGAAGATTTTTTGAGTAATGGTCTTTGCAAGAACTTGGGGACTATTACCGATTAATAAATCTATTGTATTCGTAGCAGACCAATAAGCATCTTTACATTTGAAAAAATTAGTTGTCAAAATAACGCTGATTACAATAATTAATACAAGACCCAGATAAATTAATATATTATTTGCACGGTAATAGCTAAGTGATTGTACAATAGGAACTACAGCAACGACCTCATAACAATCATCTTGCATACTTAAATG
The DNA here is from genome assembly GCA_030522905.1 of Torymus flavipes. Taxonomy (NCBI): domain Eukaryota; kingdom Metazoa; phylum Arthropoda; class Insecta; order Hymenoptera; family Torymidae; genus Torymus; species Torymus flavipes. The sequence goes on along the minus strand of JAPYZO010004921.1, from coordinate 28,169 downwards.
CGGGTAAGTGTCATTTTCCGAAAATTTTACGGGAGTTGTGTCTAACAACATGTTGGTACCTCCCCACTTCAAAGCTTCCATAGCTAATTCAATAATGTTCAAAAATCCTAGAATGTTTAATGTAAAATTAACTTTCTCCAATGCTATTAAAGAAAGTGGCAAAGCTATTTCGGAGAATACTTCGTAGGCTTTAATTTTTCCGTTGTTCTTGTAATTTTCCAATGCATCTTGTGGTAAAAACACTTTGAATTCATAACCGTTTACATGAAGTAATTTATTCGGAAAAATATTTGTATTTTTGTCTAAATGATGGCTAGAGAATGTGTCACTAAAAGGATTATAATAACTAATAATAGGAATAGTACAGACAGGTTTGACATTGACGTCAACTAAAGTTAAATCCAAAAAATTGAAATGGAGCCAAATATATTTCATTTCTTCCAAAACATTTTCTAAATACAAGCCTTCATGAAAGTAGATGATTAAACATTTCGGCCGAGGTCTTTCTATTGCACGATGTGCTAAATTTATTAAGATTGGTTTTATTGGGACTTCGTTATTTTCAGCAAAAATAAAAATTACGTAAGAGATAACATTTCTTCTTAACATTTTCTTAGGAAGAGATACTTCTGAAATTGTATCATCTAGAATTGATGGGTACCTTAAAAGATTTTTAACTATTATATCTTCTTCCGGTATATGTCTATCACTGCCATATTGAAGTATCATTGATTGATAATTGTCCTTTAAATACAAAGATACTTGTTGAGCTAATATTTCAAACCAATCACATATTTCAAAGTCAATTATTAAATTATTATTATTATTTGCTTCACAGATGACGATCAGAATACTTATATAATGCATAAATTTCATTTTTGTGTTTTCTTTTTCAATACCCTCATAAAACTTGATTGTAAAACTTGATTGTATACAAAAAAAGTCCAAAATCTTTAAACCCACAAAAATACTTATTACGTGTTGAATTTTTTTTAATAAACCACAACAATCATTTCAATATTTGTAAAAAAAACCGATGACTTTTTTGGTTCGTTTATTTTGTACATAAAAATTAAATAAAAATTTTTTATCGAGATACTTTACATTCAAACTGCTTACATTCAATTTTTTAATGAAATTATCTGTATCGAATGAATATATTGTGAACTTGATGTCGCGAATGTTTGAAGTCCGACCATTCTTTCCCAACACACACGTTACAATTTAAATGCGTATTGATTTATCCATAATTGTTGAGTGATATTGTTCAGCAACAAAGTACATTCCAGTGTACTGAAATACTTACATTTGAAGATAATATAAATGAAAGTATGAGATAAAAATCAATGTAACAGAAATCATGATTGCAAATTTCTATTTCATTAGTAGTAAAACATATTCAACATATAATTGCATGTTATATGTTCCACATGCAAATAATAATTTTTTGACACTCCGTTCGTAAAATACTACTTTCTTGCACACTTAGGCGTTCAAGCGTGAAAATAGTACTTTACGCGCGTAGTGTCAAACAATAGTGAATACATCTGATAAAAATGTTTCCGACACGAGTGAGAATGCCCTCGCTTCGCTCGGACAACAAACTAACGCTTGTGCGAAACTTATTTTTATCGCACTATTATCGAAAAGTACTATTTTCATATTGCATATTATGTGACTAAGATCCCAACCGTCAATTTCTTTACGGACCCTTTTTTTTTAATTCTTTTAAAACTAGCGATGAAATCTTAATTCATTTACAAAGTATAATTTCATTAAACCCGAAAGAAGTTTTGAGCCTTGTGCAAAAAAATTCAACGAAAACTGATTGAGGAATGCACATACGTGTATGCACGAACATATCGACGCTCCTTACAAAGACTAGCACGTTTTTTGGCCTCTTTACGAAGACTAGAAAACTGTAACGAAAACTAGCATAACACACGACTTTTCGGTGAGTACAAGTACAATTCGCGAATTTATGACGAAAACTAGCATCATTCACGAGTTTATGACGTATATGAGTACAATTCGCAAGATGGCGTCGAAGAGTAACACGATTCGCGAGTTTGCGACGAAAAGTAACAAATACACAAATATCACAAGTTTGCTGCGAAAACTATCACTTTGCACGTAACCACACTATTTTTCTATTGCAAGTTCATAATTATTTTGCTTTTTACCTATATCATTGAAATGTTTATAATGAAAATAAGGAAAACCATAATTTTCTACATTACCAACGCAGTCTTCGCTAAAATCTCACATTAATCATCGCTGCCATTCCAATCACTAAAGCTAATAAATACTTGAATATACAATTCAACTAGCAAAATTCAAACGCGCTTCGCGATTACTGTTTTGTTTTTCGGGTTCCAGACGCTCTTTTTCCCTATGATTTAGTTTTATTGATTTATTTATATATACATACATAAATACACACATACATTTTTTAGAAAACTTATATTTTGACTTAGGGCGCTCGGAAATATAGAAAATTATTGAAATCTCAGAGTAAAAAATGTCATTGTTACAAAGTTTTCTCTTTGAGAAAGCAAAATAAATAAATAAATAATAACCGCAAAGTGCGTTGAATGTAGCTAGTCTCCTTAAAATGGTGGTAAGGTTTCAGGTATAAATAGTATCTAAAATTTAAATTCTCTATCGTGATATTTAATTGTTGTTAACAAAGGGCAAAATCATTGCAACAAAAAGTGTATATTTTCATATATGAACATCGCAACGCTTTAAATACACAATCTGATTATTTCTTCTAATTTATTTACCTTAATTTAATCAATAATTTTTTATTAGCCTTCTTGAATAAACCTTTAGCCTAAAAACCAAATGTCAGTACTATATTTTCTTTTGTCATTTTAAAATATTTTATAATGTAAGGATATCGCGATACTTACCTCTTAACGGTTATTTTTATGGAAGGATCTTGAATGCAATATTATGATTTTTCGGCTATTGTATTTCAAATATTTGATGAGTAACTCAACACCGAAGATTATTGTAGAAATACTATATCCGAATACCAAAATTAAAATAAAAAACATATCAGTTGATTTTCCTGCCGTTCCATAACTCATTGCTATAAACCATATATCGCGAAATTTATCAATATTCCCAAAGTGTTGGTAAATACCAACCTCCAAAATTCGATCTACGATTTCCTGCAACTTTTCAATGTATGGAGATCCATATTCAAGCTCGGATGCAAAATTCAGACATCCAAAATGAACATTTGCTATTTTCATAGCGTGAGGTTTGATGAGACCTCTCGTTTCAATTTCTGGAAGAATACAAATAACTTTGCTCTCGGCAACTCTCTCTAAACAAATTTTAACTAAATTCATGCCTTCAAAATATTTATCGGTCAAATGGTAAACACCTATAAACTTATCAGTAATATTTTGAATGTATGGATCAGAAATTTGAGATAATGTCTGAAGGATTTCTAGATTCATATATACAGGGAGTTGAGTTTCATCTATTTCTTTGAAGATTTTTTGAGTAATGGTCTTTGCAAGAACTTGGGGACTATTACCGATTAATAAATCTATTGTATTCGTAGCAGACCAATAAGCATCTTTACATTTAAAAAATTTAGTTGTCAAAATAACGCTGATTACAATAATTAATACGAGACCTAGATAAATCAATATATTATTTACATGATAATAGCTAAGTGATCGTATAATAGGGACTACGGCAACGATCTCGTAACAGTCATCCTGCATACTTAAATACGGATAAGTATCATTTTCCGTCATTTTGACAGGATTTGTATCTAACATCATATTGATACCTCCCCACTTCATATCTGCATATGCCGAATCTTTGTACGAATATTTAATGATCTGCAATGAAAAATTAACTTTCTCAAGTGCTATTAAAGTAACTGGCAAAACTATTTGGAAAAATGCTTCGTAGTCTTCAATTTTTTCTTTGTTGTGGTAATTTTCCAATGTATTTTCTGGTAAATAAACTTTGAATTTATAACCGTTTACATGGAGTAATTTATTCGGAAAAAGGCTTGTATTTTTGTCTAAATGATGGCTAGAGAATGTGTCACTAAAAGGATTATAATAACTAATAATAGGAATAGTACAGACAGGTTTAACATTGACGTCAACTAAAGTTAAATCCAAAAAATTGAAACGGAGCCAAAAATATTTCATTTCTGCTAGAACATTTTGTAAATATAAGCCTTTATGAAAGTAGATGATTAAACATTTCGGCCGAGGTGTTTCTATTGCACGATGTGCTAAATCTATTAAGAATGGTTGTATTGATACTTCGTTAGTCTTAGCATAAATAAGAATTACGTAAGTGACAACATTTCTTCTTAATATTGTCTTAGAAAGAGTTACTTCTGAAGTTAAATAAACTAGAATTGATGGGTACCTTAAAAGATTTTGAAGTATTATATTTTCTTGAAGTATATTCCTATCATTGCCATGTTTAAGTATCATTAATTGATAATTGTCCTTTAAATCCAAAGACACTTTTCGAGTTAACATTTTAAACCAATTACATATTTCAAAGTTAATTATTGAAATATTGTTATTATGTGCTTCACAGATGACGATCAGAATAATTGTAAAATGTATAAATTTCATATTTGATAGAGAGCTGAATTTTTTTCAACTAATTCTGCCAAATGTAAGAGTTTAATTGTAGTGTTGATCTAATACTAAAATAATGACACGATCTTGACACTTTTATAATATGTTCCTTACATCCGAAAATAATCTCACAATATAAAATGAAAACTACTTATCTTTTAAACCCTTAAAGAGTAAATAATTAATAACAAAAATATTTGTTACAAGTTCTGAATAGCTAAATTTAAAAATCTTCCAATACTCTTCTATAACTAAATCTTCTATACATCTTTTTAAATTATGCTTATAAATCTTACCTACATTTCACGATGTAAAATAAAATGTTTTAAAACGTTAAGGTTCTGCTTTACGTATATTTTGCTATTGAATCCCGTATTGATTTTCTTCTTATTATTAAGTGATGTTTGTTATTATAAAAGTGCATTTTAGTGTACTAAAACACTATGATATGTGCATAATTTGAGAATAATAGTTAAACGACAATCAGCTTAACATTAAAGATTAATGAAATATTTATTTCATTTTTAGAAAAACAGTAGCTTTGCGTAACTATAGACTATAGCTAATAATAATTTTATAATAATAATACATAATGTAAGAAAAGTGACCGATCTGTTCAAGAAAACATGTTCCTTTTTCTTGTTTGTACTCTTCAGACGTTGGTAATGAATTTTCAGTTATATTATGCATCGATTCATGTTTTTAGCAATAATGCTAGTATGGTAAAATATTTGAATACGATAATGTGATAAGAAAAGGTATCGAATAACAATTAGGTACCAACATTAAGATTTATTAGTAAACATCTCTACTTCTTCGGCAAAAAAATTCTATTTTTACTATTTTTACTATAACATGTGAAATTTAGCTACATATACACTTAGTTTTTAGCATATTTAACTTGTACCACAACAATGTATTTTTTTTATGGTTTGCAGTTTAATTTTTTCAGCAGTATACTTATGTTTTAATTGACTTCATTTTTACAACTTATATTGGTACAATTTTACAAACCACAACCAATTAATTTGCTCTGAAATTTATGAAAGTCAATTTATTGTTTTTTATATTAACTAGAAGAGTGTACTACAGTAACAAATAATATTTTTTTGCAGTATAGGATTTCACATTACAGTATGAATGCGGTTCGATTTTTCTTTACTACTTACTTCATCGTCGGTGTTTTATTGAGAGTTTGACTTTTAACCATATCTAGGGTAAAATATTACAGTAGTGTATATTTATGTATAAGAGTGAGTTGCGCTAATAAGAACGACCATAAAGATAACCATAACAATAAAGTCGCGAATATCGCGATTGCATCGTGTAACGATTATTAACTCATTTCGAAATTTGCACAAAAAAAGCATTTAATGAGATTTAAGTTCATGAGGCAAGGTTCCTCGTGAAATTTTCAACGATCGTAGCTATGCAACTACTCTTCGACGTTTCATCAGCTGGATGATATAAATAATGACCTCGAATGAAAGTTGCTTTAAGTCTTCATAATAAGAGATGTAACTTCACTGATCGTAAATGCGTGAAGTAAAAACTTGAAATTGGTATAAATATATGAACATTGCAAACATAATATTGAGTAAATAATATTCAGACCATTGCTTAATTAATTTTTTTTTTTCAGAAATTAAATGTGACCAAATAAAGATTTTAAGAAAACTACATTTTCATAAAATTATATATTTCTAAGATTACAATAGATTCGGTATGAATGATTTTAGAACAATTTTATTTTGAGAAGAGCAATTTAATCAAAATTAGTATATTCATTCAACCATCATAGGTAAAATTAAAAAAAAAATTTTTTATTTTTATCTATCTAGTACAACTAAAGTATCTCATTATCATAAATTTCAATCCTCTTGTTTATAAAATACAGTGTAATTGCATTGCATGAAATTACAATGAGTTTAGGTTGTGAAATATTCACCAATTCATTAAGGATCTCTTGCATGTAAATTTTTCAACGACTATTAAAAAATAGACCAAGGACTTTTGCATTACTCATCTTTATTAATAATAAATATGAACTTGAAACCTTTGTCAGATGAAACGAAAGTAACGCGTATAAAAGTAAATGGTAAAAAAAACAGATGAGACGCCGTTTTCTGCAAGAACTTTCAATCTCATTTATAAAACTGCTTCAGCCGAAAGCGCGCCTAGACAACCTTTAGCCCCTCTACACATTCGCTAGCCAGGTTGCCATCCACCAAGGCGTTAAAACGCTGACAACTGTAAACATTCACATTCCCCACTCCACCAACCACATAAATGTGCGTACACATGACTCTCCGCTTGACCCTCTTACATCGCTAATCGTAACGGGTTGTGCGTTCGCTTCTCTCCTCTGCTTTTCCATCCTTGCCTTGAGAGAGCGCGTCGTGTAAAAATGAACCGCGCAGTTTTCTGTGAAGTAATAATATACGCTTACTCTCAGACGCGCGCGTATTAGGCGAGGAAGAGTTTCATAAGCCACGGCGGCCGTTTTCGCTTTTATTATTGTCCGCTCGAGCGACGACGCCACGGTATATATGCATCTGGAGTAGGTTGTGTTGGTATACTGGCTTTTCAGAGTGGAAAGAGAGATATGGCGACGAGGATGAATGATATTCAAATTCTGCGGTTTTACGAGAGGATATTAAGGTAAACGTTCACGGCGCCTAAGATTCGTTTCCTAGATTGCGACGGGGGTGTTTCTCAAGATAGATAAATTCTACTGATGGGTTTTAGAAGGAGCAAAGTATTTTTAATGAGTGTATAACTGATCTTGTAATTGGTAAAATCGTTGTCTGGGTCTAGGAACTATAAGGATAGGTATAGGTGTAATATTGGGGAATAAACAGTTTTAAATGGTGTTGCTTGAATGTATACAGTTCAAAGAATAAATTAAATGCTGCAAAATGAAATTAAAACTCTTTCTAATGAATGTTACGGTGAGTAGTGAAGCATTTGTAATAAATAGCACAGACCTTTTTACGGATCGTAAAGTGGTTAAATGTAGTGTGAAAATGAATAACTATAGGGGGAATCGTTAAAAAGGAAAAGAGTTTATCCAAACGATCAATTAGCTCAAAAGGGATTACAATCGGTAACCGTTATTAGTAAAATTGGTACCGTTGCGGGAAAATTGAAAACATTTAGTTCACATACCGCGGTAACTAGTGTTTATTTTTTAATGAATATTGATTTGAATTAATTTCAATCCTCAACTCATCATAACATGATACTTTGATTCCATTACATTCGATTAGAAATAATATTTCTTTTGGTAATCTACCACCTGAAAAACAGCTTTTGCGCTCGATTTTCAAAAATGATATTTACAGCACCAAAAAAGTCGATTTCACGGTCGATCTTGCATAACGACCGATCCCATCGCGAATTCCTCGGCTCCGAAAAAGGCGAGAATCCTCGAAAACCGAAAAGAAAAAAACCTTTCACAAACCATAACAACAACAATAACACTCTCTTGTCTCGCTTTTTTGCAGAGTTTCAACGACACGCGCTCGGCCATCCAGCAGATAGGCCAGATCCTGAACGACAACATCAAGCCCGAGACGACGACGCGTCGGCCTTCGGCGAGCCTCAAGAAGCCGCCTACAGCTGGCACGGGAAAATCTCTGAGCGTAAATGGCACGGCCGTTACTACGGAGGCGCCGCCCGAGACGACGACCGAGTTCCAGCTGACGAGGCCGGTGCTGATGAGCCTCATCAGGCGGAACGTCAAGGGCCTCGTGCGCCTCTTCAACATCGAGTGGCGCGATGCACTCAATGTAAGACGAGAGAGTAACTGTGATCGAGGTGTGAGAGATGCGGAAGTATGATTAGAGAGAGAGAGAGAGAGAGAGAGAGCTCGCAGGTTGGTCTGAAAGATGAATGATGATGGTTGGTTCGGAGAATGGGTGGCGATGAGGGTGTGGCCGGTGACAAAATCAATTACGACGATACGATTAATACCTGTTATCGAGTACTGACTTACGTGCACCACAATCTTTTTTATGCGTTGATTGATATAAATTGATACAGATCAATTTCGTTGAGATTAATTAATCATCGAATTGGTTGTCCTTGTAGCTTCATCAATTCAATTTTTGAATGCTTCAATTTGCAGTATGTCTAGCATAAATATTAAATCGATTTTGTATATAAAATATTTATTGAATTAATGGCTTGCAATACGCTGTATCCAAATTGAAATTCGAGATTTAAAAATCATTACAATGTAAGAAATTACTTTAAAAATAGTAAATTTTACCGAAATTGGATACAGTGTTTAGTCTATAATTTGAGTTTGAAACTAATTTTTTTTTTTTTAATTTAATGGCAGAATCATTTCAGATACTGAAGTACGATTGGATTTATTTATATTTAAAACGGTACCTAAATTAATATGTTTATTTTCGTTAACTACAGAACAATTAAATGGATATTGACAACACCAACTTACATGAAGACGCAGCGATTTTACAGAGAGACCAGAAAACAGACGTATAATATGTACTTGTATTGACTGACACCAGGACTCAACAATATTTGGGGAATTTGGTTTTTATGATATATTTAATCTATTTTTTTATCAATTACAACAATTAAATTTAACTTACTGTGCACAATTTTTTTATGACATGAAAGGTTGACAAGGTAAGGCATTTAAAAATATTACTGAAAAAAAAAAAAAAAATGAAAAACGACCAAAGAGACATTTTCTACGATTAATTGTGACATAGTATGTGGAATGTCGTTACGATTTCTTAATTAACTTCACTAACTAAGATTTATAGTTGACTATTATTAAATAGCTTTAATTGATACAGATTCGTAATTCTTTTGTTACTTTTTCTTCAATCTATATATCACTCTGATCGATCGGAATTTCTTGGACAATTTTACTCGTACTTCTTTTAACTAATGCAAAATTTCTCTTCCACGAATTATTTTCGTCGGTGCAATTTAATCGCGATTCCCAACGGCATTTCGGGACGTGAGAAGCTTTGGAAAGGAAAACCCCTTACTTTCAAAATTCCAGGAACAACTTTTGGCACTTTCGCTCATGTAATGCACCATCTCTATGCACTCTGCACAATTTCGGGGCTTGGTTCTGATTGTATATTGACCTAAACTACTGTCAAAAAGACAATACAAATTCACTTACTTGTAAATTTTCTAGTCAAATCTAGTCTTCCTTGGGTACTGGTCTTGCAAACAAAATAAGCTGATGTTAAAGTTTGATCTTCAATCTAAACAAATGTATTTCGACATTATATGAAGCAATTACTAAAGCTCCTAAACTAAAGACGAAACATGATGAAATGCTCGGTGTGGAAGACGAAGTTTAAGAAAACATCGTCTCTGACAATTCCAGATAATGAGGTGTGTTCTCATTCTGGGTAATTTGTCCTATGTGCCTTAGCAGTTTCATTTCGTCAAGCAAGTGCCTAATGTAGTCTGAAAAGAATCTCGTAATGTAACCTTTTCCTTGATTAATTTCTTCACGTACGTTCTGGAAAGCTCTCTCAAAATTACATAAGTTTAACCTCAAATTTACTCGGGGTAAGTGCAGACGCGCTACATCATCCTTCCAGTCTGAACATATTCCTCATTATTCAAATGCTGCAGGTTCTTCACCTCTAGTGTTTCGAGTTGCGTAAAAATACATTCGCTCAAAATCCGAAAATTATAGGTCAATTGGAGCCTAGTTGTGCAATGTGTTATCGATCCATATCGAATGCTTTTTCGTAACGTTAACTAGATAGCTGACAAATGTAGACATTATAAATGTAGGTTGAATCATTATCTCGAGTATTCTTCAGTAAATCAATGAATTTTGAAAGATCTCTAAATCATTTTGATTATCGATTCTCCTTATATCGATGTGATTAAGATGCAATACTATTTCAAAATGTTACATATGCAGAATTACATAAAATTACTTCTAATTTTTATTCATTTAAAAACACATACACCAGTAAATATTCTCACAAAATTTAATTTATATTACAGCAATCGGAAACGAACGTGAAAGAGTTCCGGCAAGATTTGGGCAAACAGATCGGCATGTACCTCCAGGACAACCCGAACGCCTATTGAACCCTGTAACGAAGAAGCTGACGACGACGACGATGTCCTCCTCTTCTGCATCTGTCTGTGCCTCGTTCGAAAGTTTGAATCCTCGTGCGCATTGCCAAAGACTCTTACTCTCCGCGGGCGAACTAACAGCGTCAAAAAACGCGAGCTTTTACAATAGTGCGCCTACCGGGGCTGTATATTTATTGCGCGCTCTGCACTTCGCGAGACCATTAGCACACGTTTTACGCTCCCATTGTTCGCGTTGAAGATTACCGTGTGTATATTACGTCGCGAGCCATTTAATGTGCGCGGTATGTGTTCGAGCAAAGATGGAAGGAGAAGAAAAAAATATGCTGTGTAAATATTTAAGCCGTGTAGTTTGCGTTTAGTTCGTAGTTATATATGTATAGTGAAAGCATGTTAGGAAGATTATAAGAGAGTATACGAGGAGGAAAATAAATGCTAGTATATTTGTGTAATATTTTTGTAAAAACTGCGATGAAATGACTTGGCCGAATAAAAGCATTTAAACTGTTAATGGCTGTTTGTTGTTGTGTGCGCACAAAGAACCCAAAGCGATCCCCATATCCTTGCGCGCACGTGACTGGAGAAGTAAAAACTTCTGTATTGTGCGTGAAAAAAAACACGTGTATTTGTTTGGAAAGTCGTAAGACGTAAAATTTTATTGCAAGATGACACGTGCACAATATGCAGTTTTGCTGAACTCGGAATATTTGAAATGTGAAAGTTTATTATTTACAGCTAAATTTGTTGGACTCTTTGACAGTATATGTTTTTCTTTCACTATTCATTTCAATAAAATTTAATATTTTCTTTTATCAGCAATAATTATCAGTATTTCAGAAATGGCAGTATAATAAAAGACAGGATGTAAAGTTCAGTTTAAAATTATAAATATCTTTTCGATATAAAAATATTTTGTCGCAAAACGTGTAATTATTTGTTTCAGACTTCGCATAAAATTAAGAGTATCGATTAAGAAGAAGTCAAAAGCCAATAAAAGTTACATAAACGACGATTAAGCAACGTATTTACAAAAAATAACAAGAAATGTCCACAGGTGAGCCAGAAATCTTCGCGAAGAGGCTAACCGATCGTCATCAAATATGGTCGGCAGGTTGAGTATGTAAATAGTCGAATCTAAAGAAAAAACCCGTTATTACCCAATGACACAACTTTACGCGCGTGAGGTCAACCGATCCATCACGCACACTAAAACAAAGACAAGGTAGTAGTAGTAGCAGTAGTAGTAGAAATTGGACGAGCAGCCTCGCGAGATCATAACGTCGCGCGTGCTCTCGACGAGGGCCAAAAAAGCCGTCGTCGTGGGACTTTCCATATGGGGCGACACATTACAAATTGGCAGAAAAATGACGCGAGGCGTTGCACAACGCAATTTCTTCTGCCAAACGATGCGCACCGTTAAGGCGACGAGATGGATGACAGTCGGAGCAGTGAAGTCTGCGATCTCAGCGGTCGAGAGGAGTCGAAGTAATTAAATGAAGAAATGATTGTCGACTTTTGCTGGGGGGGAAAAATACTTAATTATTGTCTTACTGACAGAGTAGCATTTTGATATGGCGTGTGTGTATGCAGAGCATCTGGAGAAACGTAGTATAAAAGAGATTGCAGTTATTACACTGGAGTCGATGCTGATTATGACATTAAAATAAATTAGTGTAAAATAACTAAATCAAGATAATTGAAGTGGCCGATTTTTTAAATCCCATCACCGTAATCTCCACTGTTCTATCTTACTTTTTACACTTTCCAATCCCAAATTAGAAGGTGTATAACAATATTTTATACGCTATATTACAAGTGCTATATATATATAAATTAAAAGTATCGTGCGGAGCATTAATAGTACCTGAAAGAAGAAGGTTATCGACCTAATGAGCTAAAAAAAAATTGACTCTATCCTATCTGATCTTACACTTTCACACCGGCGAGCGCTGCACAACACAATTTTATCTGATTTTGTGAAAGTTGCGATAAGAATCTCTTCCAGAGCGCTAAGTATGAAAGAAGTTATTTTCCATATACTCCATATTAACAGATCGGTATATTACAAAAGACTTAACTAATTTTCTCGTTCTTAAATAATAAATGTGTTACTTTACAATTAGGCTGAAAAGATAGGCTTACAATGATACAAGGTGCCACTTACCACTCTTTTCGACAAAAGTGCGATTAGCATACAAATTTTATTATACCGATGTTCCTACTTCCATTCACTCGGCTCCTGGGAAAATACATGCAAATGTAAATAATCGCCTACTCGCTCGCTCTGCTACTATTGTGCAAGCGCATTAAACACACGTAATTTTAGTGACGTGCAAAAAAAAAAGGATGAGGATGAAGTAATCCACACCGGGCAAACATTTCACGCTCTGGTGAATCCCGAACTAAACATTCCGGCGGTGGGCTGCGGCTGCTCCCCCTCGGATTGCGCATAGCCTCTGCGTGTATATAGACAAAGTAGACTCATCCGGCGAAAAAAATCGGATGGAGAAATCGAAAAAGCGCCACATCCCTAAAAGTAAAAGTCGCGGTATACAGCATCGCGTTCTCTCGCGAAAAGCATCTCTCGCAGCATCTGATAACCCCGCAGCGAGTTACAAAAGTGCTCGCAGCCGCAAAAATATTGTGAAAACCGCGCGGATTTAAAATTCGCGCTCCCGCGCGCGAAAATTTCCATCCTCTCTATGGCTCGCCCGCGAACTGCTCTATTGCCTCATACACACACACACGCGCGGACTCTTGTGAATTTCATTCGCGAAGCAGGTCAATCGAACGGCCGATCGCTAGAGGGGGAGAGAGAGAGAGTTCACTCGCTCGCGCGAGAGTCGTCCGAAACATCTCAATTTCATTCGTGCGGGAAAAAAAATCGCAGCGCACCTTCATGTTTTATGCATATACATATATACACACACAGGGGGCCCACCCACTCAAATCGAAAACGAGAATCTGGCCCGGTAGCAGCAGCTGGCCGCGCTGTTTCTTTTTACGAGCACTGCGCGCTTGTGATAATAAATCAGCGCTATGGCGATTGTGCGTTTGAATAACAATATTCGGCGGGAGATCTTGTCGCTCGAAGCAGTATATGTGTATGTGTAAGGTCGGCGCGTACACGCATAATAATGCGCCACGACTGTCGAGTCGAATTGTGCAAGCGAAATGAAGTTATATACGCGGGGTAGGACCTTTAAGGGGGAGCTTTTGCATGGAGGTTTGAACAGTCAATCGAGTGCGCGCACCTCGTGAAAGATTGATGAAGTAGTAGAAAGTAAAATGAGAGGGTTCGCGGGGCGTTTTATTGTTCCTACAAATGCACCTTTTAAGAAATTTATGGCCTCGTAGAGTGACGCTTATAAAGTCTTGGAAATTTCAAATTCTTATATACACGTTTAACGCGGCCGCTTGTCATGCGGGTTCACTTTAATTTATTCTCTCTCTCTCTCGCGTGATATTATGTCGAGAATTGGATTTTGCATTTAAATCTTATTAGCGGGACGTAAAATTCTCACGGAATACATTTTTCGAAAATTATACAATTCCACGGGCACAGCAATGCATTACAAAATCTCCAATAATTTATCAACAACGCGTTTCCCGAACGTTTCCAGTAAAAGATACACGCCGTCGTGTAGTTTAGTATTTGGAAAGCGAGTGGCGGCGTGGGTATGACGAAAATAGGACAATATTCTCGGAAAGATGCAACAAAAAATTGTTTTTTGAACCGTCCTTTAATTGCGAACATTTACAAACTAATTATCTGTACGAGCCATTGGCATCTGGTATACAGCATTCTTAAATCTTACGAGTCTCTAGTGACTTGCGTTGCTCTAAACCATTTCAAATTACAAAATTCTTGTTTAATTTTTCTCTGGCTGTAATTTCGGAAAAAAAAGACAAACAAACAAAGCAAGAACACTTTGTTGAAGTCGATTTTTAACAACGCGAATGTTCCTCCAAAGAGAACAAATTTTCTCGCGTTTTTAGAATTATTTTATCTACGAATAAAATATTCTCTCAGTAGTCGATAATAAACATTCCGAGATTACTTCTGCATGCATTAAATTAAACATATGCTCATTTCGAAACATGCCTATCCGCTCAATTTTTATTTCCCGAGTTCAAGCGATCATCGCGTATTTCACGCCGACGTTTTCACGGCTGCAGCAGCATCGAAACCATAAAATTAGAAATGGAAATCTTCATTTCGAAGAATATCGCATAGCATTTACTACATACTCATCATCGCTGAATTATAGCTTCGAAACTGGATGCTCAAATGACGCCCGGCCAATTAACCGTTAATTATCGCTCACTCACCTAGCTATATGAACAGATTTCGCAAAAGCGAGGCAGCCTTGAGAATCGATCACATCGAGATGCCTCCGGGCGATCACGATTTCAATTTCTTCTCTCCGCTTGCACTCGCGAGTGCATAAAACGTGCATTACACATTTTCGAAACGTATCAATGTCCCGCGAACAAAATAGCGCATGCGCGCGCACGTTCGATATATTCTCGAATTTCTGCGGCAGTAGTTGCGATAAAAATGCAAATTCGGGTTACATCTTCGCTAAGTCTCTATAGATAAATATAAATTTAACGTCGAGTCAGGCGATGTTGCTTAATTCTTCTCCACTAGCGTAGTTTCGCAAAAAAAAAAATTCTGTGACCTGTACTTATAAAGCTAGACACGGCTGGAATCGGAGAAACACCTCGCGATCACGATTCCAATTTCGCGAGGCCCGCGCCCCCGCTTTGGTTATATAACCGATGCACCGAGCGCGCCTTGGCGCAATTGAAATTTTATTCTCTCTCTCGCTGTGATGTCTTGTGCAAAAATCTCGCGCTGCGATCCGTCAAGTTCATTAAAAGGACGCGGACGCGCGGCAGGTGGTAAGAAAGCGCGAGAACGGGTGAGAAATACATTTCGGGATCAGGTCTAAAGGATGAAATATCGAGGGACGATTATATGTATATACAGGGAGATAGTTACGTAAAAACTTAAGATACAATGTTTAACGGTTTAATGGGATTTTAATGATAACCTCAGAGATTATAATTAGAGGGTAAACGCGGCGTTTAAAAAAAATTATATCTCTTCTTCGTGAGAATCGAGGAAGGCTCATATTTCGATTAATCGCGAGCGCGCTGACGTAACGAATCTCGCTGCGCACGGAAGTGCGTTGCTGTTGCTGCTGCACGCGGGGAAAATTTTTCCACAAAATAGGAGAGAGTCAGCTACATTCTATGGACCGACGTAAGGAGAAAAGTGTCGAGAGTTCATCTTTGATGACCGGTCACAACCGCACCGCAAAAATTCCTATGCATATTCAGTGGTCCCGGCAGCGGTTATGCAAACAACGGCTATGCTAATGGGCGCCAATTACGGGCACAGGGTGAAATGGCAAAGGAAAAACAAAGTTTTTAATGAAATCTTTTGTTTTTCAGCGTATAAGGCTGTCGTCGTCGTCGAAGCGAAATCGCGGCTCGCCTAGTTCTCGTCGCGTTTCTTTCTTTGGCGGCACAATAAGAGGTGCGCGCATTTTCGGCACGCCCAAGTGTATGTTTTGACGGATCGTTCGAGAATGCAAATTCGCGGCTGTCTTGTTTTGCGTAAGCGACGACATAGAAATTTGAACAAAATATGTTGAAAGTAAGGCGGATTTAATTTATTTTTGTGCACACCTATAGCTGCGAGACTTCCGGTAGACTTTTTAACGCGCGAAGATTAATCGTCCTTGGTATGTTGGCTACAAGTACAAAAGACTCTTGAGGTGAAAGGATTTTTTTTGCATTCATAATCTCGGACAATGTACATTTTGTACGAAGGATGCGTGGTAGTAGTTTTAAAATATAAATTTGTAATTTTAAAGGCAGATTCCCGCATTCTTTATGTCCAAGTAAGGGGACGTGACTTACCTCATAATGGCTGCAGTTACCATAATACGCGCATAAAAATATTCATAGGATGCATTTATTACGGGCAGTATAAAAAAGTACTTAGGGTTTTAAAAGTAACATCATGGTCGAGAAACGTCTGGTTAGTCGCGGCTGTTACTACTTACGTCGGAATGCGCAGAAAAAACAACACGTCCTTTAAAAGCAAAAAATGAATAATTAAAAATTTTAGAAACTACCCATTATCTGACTTTTTAATGATATTGCGCACGATGAGTACAGTGAAATCTTACAGTAACATGATAATAAGCTATTATATTCTGCAAACAAAACTACAATCCATTCTACGATAAATCATACCCCCTCCTACAAGATTTATAGAAAAAGTACTCATACCAGACAAATTATATCACACGCCGCGCGCGCGCACTTTGACGTCATTCCACACCTACGACTCTCATAAGACTGAAAATTCAGCACCACCGATCAAGAAAAATTTTTCGCGCAGCTTCGTAATCCGCTCTCCGAAGCCACTAACGATCCTCTTCCGCGTTTTCTTGCCTTCGCTATGGTCATGCCTCGTTTTTTCCGACACCTCCGTGGCTGTTTTCAAATTCACTAAGCGCGGCTTGTCGCGTCGCCGGCGCAGGTTTGTCCTCCCACGGGATGATACTGAAACGCGTCCCGTGGGAATCCTCGTAAAAGTGCCTCGTATATAGCGCCAAACGTGTATATAACCGCGGAATTCATTGCGCAATGTGGATACCAAATCTGCATCCGCACGTAGGTGTACACACGCTATATGTATATACACCTAAGAATCCCTTAATTTCAATCTGAACTCGTGTTTCCTACGGCAAAGCGGTATGTGCCCCGCGTGTTGTGTATACGCGCTCGCGATCGTAACGGTAAATTGACGGTTGCCTCACCAGATGATTGCACCTTTGCACATAATATTGTCAGTTTTTACAAGCTTCTCTCGTTCGACGCTCCGTCATTATAATGACATAACGCACCGCGCGTCCTGCACTCGCGAAACAAAGGATCCACTCGCGTATGTATATGCACGCAGAGAGTGTGTTATTAGGTAAAAGGTGCGTGTTAAATTCTCCGCCTTTCTTTCGAGATGCGCGCGAGAAGATGATCGATCGAGCATGCACGTGTTAAACAATTAATAATTGATTCGTTCGCTGGTATGTAGACATCATACAACTGACGCGATGACCTACTCGATGCTGGTATAATTATACGGTCCGCAAGTAGGTACAAATAAACAATGAGGAATGCATATACACATTTACGCGTGTGTTTATATCTGTATACAATGACCTACATCATTAGGATCTAAAGGAGGCATTTAATTTGATCATTGTGATGCGCGCTTGCGTAATCAATCATAATTCAGCATCAAGTGAGTAGATTAGATAGGCTCGCCTCTCTCTCTCTCCCATCCCTCCGCTAACGTGACGTTATCGCGTTCCCGATGTGTATAAAGGATGCGATGGAACTGTCCGGCGGCGAGACGGACAGCTGTACTACGTGTTTTTCCCCGTATGTAACGGACTCGTGTATTTATACATCTGTTGAACTGATTGGCCAATAGCCATGTATAGGAGTGATCCTGATGTGGGAAAGTTTTATTGTGAGTGTATCGCTGACCGCCTCTGTATGTGTATATATACATAGATTCAATAAGAGCGATAAACGTGTTTTGATTTATGTAATTGATCTCCTGACGCATTCGGCGCCCTCTAATGCTCCTTTTGATGCCTTGAAATTGATACGGAGATTGAATCGTGGATAAAAGATTATCGAATTAGAACTTTTTCCATGAAGTATATACTATATTGGATCGCATTTTAATACTATACTCGTGTATAATTATTTTCTCGTATTTATATACTTTTGAATAAACACAATTCTTCGCTAATAAAACAAAAGAACATTTCGCAAAATCCAATTTGTCTTCACCTCGCCCGGCAGCGTCGATTTTTCTCCCCGATAATAGTCCTCCTCGTTCTCCTCCTCGCTTCGTTACTCCCGGGGCGCAGGGAGCCGTGGCCATTAATTATCTAAATTGTACTCCTTAGGCCGTCAAACCAGGCGAGACACCGGCGTGCAGAAGGTCGCTCGTGTCTGACACAAGATAAAAAGAAAAAGAAACTGAAGAATCCGTTCTCCCACCAACAATCATCAGCGCAGCTCTAGTTAATATTTAAATGTATAATATATATAAAATATAACATCGCCGCGACGCTCTCCGAAACCCTTTTATCTCTGACGAATCTCGCGCTCTCTCGCGAGAGAGGCGAGAGAGCGTCTGACAGCTGCTGCGCGGCTCTGATCTCGAGAGGTGAAAGTGTCGCTCGTCCGCGGGCTGTATACAAGAATAAGAGAGATGAATTTATATATGGAGCAAAATTTTTCATGGCGTCGCTCGAGACGGGATTCTAATAATGACATCCTTGACACGCAGTGCGCCGATCAGGTTGTGTATGCGCCGCAGCAATTTCGCTTAATTAGTGAACGTCGAGCGCGGGCAAGGTGATTTCTTTCTGGGAATGAAAAAAAGACACGTGGGCGCATTCGTTAAAATCCTTCTTCTGCGCCTTCAACACGCTGACAAATTTAGTTGTATCGATTTATTAGGCGGACCCTGACGCGTGAGTGTACGTGTCTAGTTTGGTAGCAGCGTATTGGTAAATCGTTCGTTAATTCAATTACGAAAATTATTCGGGATAATCCTAGCAACCGCGAGGGCGAATAAATGTGATGATGATGACCCGAATGAGAAGCTGAACGATCGGCGTAAACACATTAGCGAATTTTATCCGCGCGTTATATAACAGCAGAGCAACCGATCGTTTCGCCATGCATTTAAAGAGAAATACGAAGACGATCTGCTATACATATACACACACACACGTGTGTGCAAGTAAGCGAAAGACAGATTACCCAAGACGAGTTTCTTTAATCTCCACTTTTGGACATCTTTCAGCCGGCTGCAACACGTGCCTATTATTCGTCCGCGGATCGCAATTCGATTCCGTTTCTTTAAACACCAGCTTCATACGTGCATGCATACTTTTACTTAAAGAAGCGTTAAATCGACGTGCTGCTGCTTATTTACACCCGTGCATGCTCGCGCAGCTTGATTTATCGCTTTCGAAATGAATTTACCGATCTGTCCCGCCGATTTTTTTTTGTTTCCTCTCCACTTTTCGAGCCCATGTGTGGCCATTTAAATTCTCGCTCGATAAGTCATCTTTCTCCCGTGAAGAATGATTGACCGTTGTATCTCGCTGGACTAATCTAATAGTCGTCGTCGTTTCTTTTTCTTCTTTTTCCGTACGAAATTCTACGGGGCTCGGCCTTCCCATACACAACTCGGAATCGCAATTCATCACGCGCAGCTCGCCGCAGCTATTTGTAGCACTTAATTGCTACTTTCGCGACTACCGAGACGAAGAAAATAAAACAAACAATGAGTCACACACGCATCGCTTCTGGAAGTAAACTTAGATATCGGCAGGAATTTCGCGAAAGATATAGGAAGAAATTATCGGAGCGTGTAACCCCGCTATCGGTCGCGGGAAAGCTTATACATACTGCCAGCAGGAATAAGATCAAATTGATGGTCATGAGCGTTGCAGTTATATATGCAAAATGAGCTACTCAAGTCTGACCGGACCTGGCCATTATCTACTTCCAGATACTTATGGCACGCCGCGGCCGCTACTTTCCACAGCTCGCGTGCAAGCGTATCAATTTCACCCCATTTTTCTACGTTTATCAAAAGCAGCTAACTGGAAGCTACAATCTTCCGTTATACACGATAAAGAGAGACCAACATACACACTTCGTGAGTTCCTCTACCGTAAAACTAGAACCTTGTACGAGCATTCACCCGTGCACATTTTTACCTCCCACCATTCCCTCGCTGCAAGTAGTATACCTACAAATCACTCGACTTGGTTCAACAAATCATCCGGCAAACTGGAACGTACATATAGCTCTACACCCATCCATCATCATCCCCTATTTTTCCTATAGTACACATAGCTCGTCGCGGAGTAAAAAGCACGATCGGCGCATCATCGAGACGCTGTCCACGTACGAGACAGCACGCAAGTTGCACGTACACACACAGTAAGCACGTTTTCGAAACTTCTTCTTCTTCGCCCTGTCCCCTCCACTCGCTAATCAATCCGGTCGTGACGACGATCCGCAACTTCCCTCTCTCTCTCCCGCCTGCAGCAGTTCTTTGCGACACGATATACTACACATACGTTCACCCGCGCTATGTGTATACTACTCGTCGCTGGCTTACGCAACGAGACGAGCTTAGAGAGGAGAGAAGCTATAGCTACCCACGCCCGATGCGGCTTTTCGCGCCTCTAGCCCGCCGCCGGCGTCGTGCAGCTGACGACGCTTTTGTCTCGTTTCGAAAGGTGTACATGTGTATATATTCGAATATGTATATCGTCACGCTGACTTTTCGTACTCCTAGCTGGTGGCGCTCACGAGAGAGTGAAATATATTGCGTAAGTAATATCAGAGCCCGCGGGGGGAGCCGCGAGTATATGCAAATCCGAGTGCGCGGGTGAGCTGCACTTTGACGCGCGCCTGTGATGTGTCCTATACTCGTGATCGTAAATCATCGCGATCGTCGTTTTGGACTTTCGCTTCCGGGGGTTACATTGAAAAGTCGGCGGCTCTTACTGGTCGTTGACTCCTGAATGCGGTGCATCGATCGAGGATTTAATGTGATGGCTATTAGGCTATGGTTAAGTCTTTGACTGCGGTGTGCTGTGTTATCCTAATTTATGGTTCGTTTTGAATATTGTTGGGTGGTACTAGGGCTCGAGGGGGTTCGGTTTGTATATCTGGAGAAATTTCGATCGAATGACGAATACGATGATATAGATTAATGAAAAATTAATGCGCTCGCGGTATGTATATGGATGGCGATGCTATAAATTATAAATGGAAATTTTTCGGGGCAGAATTTATATATGACGCAGATGGTATATAATTTATTATATTGAGCAATGAAGAATAACCTTTTTGGTTGGTATATAAAATCAATGTTGATCGGAGGAGTGAAAGAAAAAAAGTTGATCGAAATTGTTACAGCACGGCCGCACGCCGCACGCTATGATATAATTGAATAAATGTTTCGGGACCACTTTTTATACATCCACTATATGGATTAGCATCGAAAAAATGCACGAGCACGCGTCAATCGAATTTGTCGATCCATATGATGCCGGACGTTTGTTCTGCTCTCATTGTGCGCGCGTATAAAAGGTAAACATCCAAAAATTTCGAAAGGTTTTTACATTTGAATACACACTCGGGATTGCGCAAACGCCGCCGCGTGTAAATTGTCGTAAAATCATAATGCAAATTATTCCCCTCGTTTCGATGTCAAAATCAAGTTTACCCTGGCGGGGCACCGTTGCCCAAGTGCACAATGCCCCGGCTCCTCCGGATTTGAATATAATGAATACGAGAAATAAAAAACGCAATTTTTGCCTCTGTATTTTTCTAGATACGCTATTGAGATCGACGTATATATAATTTTTTTTTTCTTTTTTAAAGCCAATGTCGACCGACCGGCCAGGCCGTTTTGTTTTCTTTTGGATACAAGTATGTATATATGATGGACGAAAGTCAACATTCGGCGGTACGATAATCCGCTCTGTATGTTTAGATTTACGTCAATCACGCGGGCACGCGGGCCTATAAAAGAAAAAGTTTATAATCCGATTCCGAGGTTAAATAATGGCAAAATGGAACATCATAATTATCAATCCATTAACGATCGACACACAAATCATCAGCGTCGAACAACAAGAAGAAAGTCCCCCGATAAACCGCACCGAAATTCCCCATAAACGTCAAGCTTGTGCAGCCTCGGAAATTTCAATTACTCACCTCCGCGTCCGATGACGATTTATACCTCACCTCGAGCACCGCACAACTCATCCATCTATTCACCGCACGCGCATTTTTCATCGCCCTTATCGCATGCAAATAGCCGCTCTCCCGATATACTTACGCACTCACACGCGTGCGTGCGCGTAACACACATCGCGCAGCTACTCGCCGATCCACTTTCTCATTTTTTATCTGCGCGCGAGCGAGCTACCGCCGCAGCCCACAAATGAGTACCTGTGTACGTGCCGCGCATGCGTACTTACGCGCGGGTGGGTGTGGGATATGTGTATTGCGTTTTGTCATCGACTCTCTGTTGTGGCGTTTCGATGTCATCGTACTCGCGCGCCGTGCCTTTGTTAGCCTCGCAAAGAGCATGAAACGGCAATGACGGTGACGTTAGTTTGAGCGGGAGTGAGGCGAAAGTGTCGATGCACGCTGTTCTCTATACAGAGTGTCGTCCGGAGTATAATCGCGATGACCGGATTATTGCGTGATTTATGCAGGCACGCGGCGGGGGAAAATATCGTTGTTCTTTTCATTGCTAGTTAATGTGGGTCGGTCGGGTTACGATATATAGACACTATATGATTTGCATGATTATCTGAAATGTCATACTTGAGTTCAGGATACTACTTACTGGGTAGCTTGGTTGCATTTTAAAAATTATTTTTTCTTTTTTCTTACTAGGATAGAATAATAAGCTATACATTATATAGTAATACTTAAACAATGTGCTCATATTGTATGTCACAAGCGTTTTACCGTAACACTTATGATTTCAGTTGTATTTTAAATACCCGATGTGCAATGAACCGTATTAGTATAGTATCACACCTTACATTGCACTTTAATTATCGGGTAGATATTTCGAAATAAAGATTTACGCTCAAATCGCGCGATCATCCTCCGTAATACGAACTTTCCTTCCCCAATTTCATTCTCCGTGATTTGAGAAACCGAAATATAAATCACTTTTAGACAATGTGTAAGCGCGTGTGTGCATTTATGTTCTTTATTACGGTTCGTAAACTACTTGAGAAATCATAACGAAACTCGTGTGCTTTAGATACCCGGAACTCATGTGTAAGAGCCCGTGGTTCAGTCAAATGAGATGCCGATTAAACGATAGCAACACCCGGTATAGTATATAATTATGCTTGACACGATGAGCGAAATCTCTTTTGAAAAAACAAAGTGCTGATACGCGTAGCAGCATTTTAAAGTGGATCCAGGTGTCAAAACGTTAATAAGGAGAAGAGAGTTGTTGCCACACGTCGTGTATAAGTTCAGGTTCTTTTTTCGAGGCATTTTTATTATTCATCGTCGTAAATGGAGCTCAAAAATGCGATTTGATTGATTTCGTTGTTGTTGAATAAAGGAGCCAGAAGCTTGGTTTGATTAGTTAATCACGCAATAATCGTTGTTGTATTCCAGAAAAGACGTCGATGCGCAATATTATGATAGTTTTGAAAATTTTAATAACATGTAATCGACAAGTTAAATCTATCTTTAAAAAATTACACGTACTTATTTTTACATCTGCAACTGGATATATAGTTGCGTAGTACACATTTGAAATTTAATGCCACGATAATTGTCCTATTATGTTTCGTATAATCTTCATAGTAAAACGAGACATTACATCTGATTGTATGTCATACAGATGAGGTAACAGGTACAATTTACAAAAATATGTCACATAAATAATAAAAATAATCCGCCACTTGAGTAAACCTTAAAAAAAATGTATATGGCATCGTTAAATAAAATGTTGTCTTGTATACTTTATTTCATACGCGTAAAATTTTACAGTTTATTATTAACTCAAAGACACGCGTTTATATATTCACTACATTTCTTCTGCTCGAGTATAATTTTCATTTTTCAATGTTTTTAAAACCATAGCAATAAACACCGACATACGCACGTATTAAATCTTCACCTTAAAGAAACCTTGGCTAATTGTCGCAGCGCGCTCTCCAAGGCTCTCTAGCAGCTACCTCTTTTTGTCATAATAACACCATTTTCAGCTTCCGCGAGAGATGACAAAAAAAAAGCCACTCCTGCGCGCGGAGGTGTTATAAGTGTATAGGTACGCTGTCGGACGTCCTTCGGAGAGGAAATCCATCGCGCGGCGGGGAGCGAAAAGTATTAAAAAAAAAATGGGCTTTTAAAACCCTTTCACCGGTATAACGCAAGCAAGAGCCTCTTATCGGTTGCTGCACTCGCGGCCGAGAGATTTTCTCGCTCGCCTTCCGCGCTCGCCGATGGTTCACGGCTCTTATCGCCTCGCGACACGCGCGTTCATAATAACATAATTGCGGTTGTTTATGAGTCAATGAAAATTTTAATATAATGTCACGCGCGCGTCTATATACTACAGTTTTTTTCGTTCTCGGTCATTTATGTAATTTCTATGCGCGCGATCTTGGACTATATAGCGCCACGTGTATAATATATGTATCACTCGCGTATAGGTGCACGACCTTTAACGCCACGTTGCGCAAAGGAAGGTACAACACAGTGTATTGATATCGAGAAAATCTATTAACCACTCTTGTGGTTTCTCGTTTATCAAATATAATTTTGATCAATGGTGCTATCTGAATTTTAGACAATGCAACGATCAGGATACAGAAATGATATATATGTGGAGTAATATTTTTTCTTCATCCTCTTTGCATACAATTACGGTAGGTGACATAAGGGATGATTACGAAGCGAGGAAAACGGATAAGTGCTGCGGAGCGTATAATGGCCCCGCGCGCACTAACGTAAATTCGAGAAGACAAGTATATAGAGGCGAAAGAGCCGAGGCGTTAGAGAGACTTTCGAGCCGAGAGGCCAATTAAGATTAGCATGCAATTATAATGTGAAACCGCGTAAGGTGATGTCTATCGAGGACAAGTCATCGAATATTAGCAAGCGTGTTATAACATTATCGCCTCGCATATACCGGATGTCTGATTTTAATGTACAATTTTCAACAGTCCAATCATCACACACCGACTTACACCTTCGTCTAGCGTTACAAACTCCACACGTAGACACGTGCATTTACATAATGTTTATGTGTATGCAAACAAACACCGCGACGAGCTTTTACATAACAGCTAGCGTTACTGGCACAATGCGCATTATCTAGGCGCGCGTACGCTGTATATATACGGTTTCGCATCCTTGGTTCATGCAAACCAGCCTATACATAGGTATACGACGAATTCATCCTTAGCGCGGCCAGAAATAGGCACACGTCTACGTTTTTTTTTTCTTATGCCAGCGTGAGTTTCAGCTGCGGCCTTGGACGAGGCGCGCAAAAACACATCGGAAAAGAGAGGAACAAATTTGAAAAAGGAAGCGAGATCGGGATCGCGGATAAAAGTGGATGGCACGGCCGAGGTCCGGGACTGGGAGAGGCGGAGGAGGAGGAGCCGGTGCAAGGACGTCCAGTTCGTGGGGAGAGACTGAAAAAAAAATGATCGGTTTTGTTCGTGTGTCTCTTGGTTTTCGGTACACGCGCCAGTGTGGATATATATATACCTGTGTAAAAATGTCAGCTGGGTTATATGCGGCGATCGAATTTCAGGATCTTGTAGTCAGTATCTTGCAGTATTCTTCCCTTTTACAGTAGCGTATGTTTCGATGCGTGTATGATGCTTTTAATGAAGGATTATGCATTCAAATGAGCTCTTTATTACACTGTTAATGAGGTGATAAAGTGCAATCGTTTGAAAAAAACACTTTTATATCTTGATAACATATTATCATGGTTTACGAGGTGACCGTGTCCCGTACGCCATAACTCATGCATATATGCAACAATGAATATATATTTTAAAATTACTATTTTAATCGACTTTTCTCAATTTCAATTACGCTCTACCAGTGTTTTAATACGATTGCTTTACGTCTTTGAAAGCTCCTATCTCTCAATGTCAACGAGCATTAATGAATTATTTCATTTTTCGCTCGCACACGCATTTGAATGCGTTTTGATCCTGTTTTCTCTCTCTCCCCTCACCTGCCAACGATAAATTCTTCAAAGCCCGAGCACACGACTTCCGTCACCGCGCGTATATACAGCCGTTTCGTATCTTTCCCCCCAAAAGAGACGAATAAAAGAAATGCCGCGCGCAGCTCAGCTCATTGAAGTGAAAGTACAACATATCGATTTATTTCGTATATACTATCTGCACGGCAAAAAACAATTACAACCGTGTACTATTATGGAGTTACTGCCTAAAAATAACAACTGCCCGCTGTAATTTATAATAATCACCCGGCGTCGATACTTATACGTAGCATTTAATAGTGCGTGCGCGCGAGTACACCCATACCCCTCTATAAATTCCAATTTGCCATTCTTATGTAAGCTTGTGCGCGCCGGCTTAATGACGAGCGCCACCTAGCGTCGGGACTACACAATGACTTTTTTCGGAGTGATTATGTATATGGCTAATCAAGCTACTGTGACTGCGCCGCGCGCGGTGTGTATAACTAGAAAACACCCTATGGGAAAGTTGAAACATTAGCGAGAGATTTTTATCAATCAGGATTGTAAAATGTGCGCTGGCCGACGATATTGTCTTGTTGTATTCTATCGAAAACAAGTGTTGGTACATTATTATATACGTGATGTGCTGCCCGTCTGTACTAATTAATGGATACATCGATAACTCTTCAATTTGAAACGTGACATAGTAAGTAAGATATCAATTCTAAGAAGCTACCGTTACAATTTATAAAAAGAAATTATATCTAATCTGGTATACATTTCAGTTACTTTAAAAATAGTAATTGATTGACGGATGCTCCAATTTCAGTTTATCGTAAAAATGGCATAATTATCTATAACCACTAGGTGCAAGCCAACTATTAGCTCGTAATTAGCGATTAATCACCAGTATTAAATTGTTACCAGTCAACTTGAAAATAAATAAATTCGACCAAGGTCACAGCGCGGATATTTTTATAACAGGCTATCAACAGAGCTGTCGTCCATGTACGGTAACGGTCGACGATGAAAATGACTACACTATTCGTGCAACATGTGGATCTTGAATTTAAATACTTACCAAAACAAATAGCAATTACCGAATCAGCTGTGATTACAAACTAAGTAAGTCAGAGAGTACTTCCCAAGAGAGAGAGAGATAATTATTAGCTCTGCCTTAAAGCCGAGTGTACATTCGTCAAGTGATTAACAATGGTGCTTATCCCGCAAAGAAGGTTAATTGTACCGGCGTTGAACGGGTTTAATGACGATGACGCGTGCAAGCCGCTGAAGTACAATAACATAACTCTCATTGCACTATGTATATATATAAAATGTATATATACATGTATATACATTCGCGCGACGAGGTAAACCTGAATGTTGCATAAGCAACAATAAGATGCCCCGGCGCGTTATTAGTTTTAGATGGCGCCATTATCGTAGTCATTAAACCTGACCTACATCATAAAAGCCCCTTACAGACTCGCCGTTCCTCTCTGTACATACATCATCTCCTCGACTAACCATCAATCAAACCATCGACCTACCATTGCGCGAGCCGTGTGTGTGTG